>JABRWK010000001.1:1584481-1620136 GCA_013372445.1 Hypothenemus hampei | reverse complement strand
GTGTGTGTGTGTGTGTGTGTGTGTGTGTGTGTGTGTGTGTGTGTGTGAGAGAGAGAGAGAGAGAGAGAGAGAGAGAGAGAGAGAAAAAAGAGAGAGAGCAATAGAGAGGGCGAACATTAACATCTTTATGTTAATGAAAATATTTGGTAAAAAGAAAAAACACTTTGTTTCGATTTTCTAAGAAATGACGAAGAACAAATCTTTGGTTTTTTGCCAAAACCTGATATGTCATTTTTATTAATTTTCCAAAAAACCACTTTAAAGTGATCTTTGACCTATATGACACATCAAGGCGATAAAATCCTGATATTGGAAAAAAATGGCATATTAGCTTTTAGCAAAAAACAGAAATTAAATTGAATACAAAATATACATGGTTTATCTGTGACTACTGTCTAGTTTTTAATAAACTCCTATTCCGAATTATATTTGTGGTCATTTGTTAAATTTTACAATTCCTTAGTGTTATTTTTCTATTCCTAATTTGAAAGTAATTAAAAAAATATATATTTTATATTTGCATATTTTTTCTGCGAAAACCTGGCAAATTCATTGGAAAAAACCGTTACAAAATACAAAATAACTAACTTTCTTCGTAATCACTTCACGGTTACAATCAGTTATTCTAAAAACCAGTTTTTTTCTTTCAGCGCACCAGGTGTTTTTTTCCCAGCCACAGGGATGATCATCCCTGACGACGCCAGTTTCGCGACTTCTAACAGCAGATGTTCAAGCTAAACGGGCAGCATCCGTGACTGGACCAGTTCGACTAGATGACCACTGTCCAGTAATGAATGAAAACCAGTTTTGGACAAGAGAAAAAAAACCGTTAAGTATTCCGAAAGGAACTTAGTTTTAGGATCAGTTTGAAATCGATGATATTCAAAGAAGGTAGTTAGCAGAGAGGGTTTAGTGCTATTGTGAAAAGTGCCAGGTTTCAGGAAACTGCAGGAGTTGCGCGGAAGTTAATAAACGATTGGTTTGTTTTGTTAGGACTTTTCATGAATAGAGGGCGTTATCGGTGAAAATTTAATATAACATGACATTGAATAATTTCAAAATTCTTATGTTTTACTTGTTTTTCCAAAATTTTCTTAATTATTTATATTTTAGTTAATTTAATTCACGTGAATTAGCATGAATTGATCTAAATTTTTTAATTATGTTTTATTTCATTTTTTAAATCTTAAATTGTTTAATTAGGAACAGATTTCTAAGATTCATTTCTTAATTATATATTTCTCCATGCACTACAACATGTTTTAAATAATATAGTACAACTTCGCTAATTTGAATGCATGTTAATTCGGAATCGCGATTATCGGCATGTTTTCGCTTTCTGGATAAACCGAAAAATCGTCAATCCGAAACTCGTCTGGTCCATAGCTATTCGGATTATCAGGGTTGTACTGTATTCGAATCTGTGCTACTTGAAGGTCACGATAATGTTCTGTCCAGCAAATCTTAGGTTTGCATTTTGAGCCATATGAAGTGCTATTCCATTAGAAAATTAAAACAAACTGAAAAAATGGCACTACCCCGTGGACGTCCAAAACTTTCCAAATTTAGTTTCAATTGAATAGTACTGCTTTGGAGTTTTTGTTCAAAATAGTTTTTATATGAATTGAATAAAATTAAATTCATTTTGATTAAGACTATCTCAAAATAACTGAATCAATCTGACCATTCCATGTGTTTTACAAATTGACGTAGTTACATATTTGCACTCGAGCAATGCTTTTCTTACAATTTACTATTGACTCATTTCCAATAAGTTTTCGAACAATGTTTGTCTTTGAGTTTCTAGTGCCCTTAGTGTTGTAACGGTAGATGATTTCAATATTTAAACGTTAAAGACTCGATAAGACAAGAATATAAAATTCATCGCCTAACTCTATTCTTTTAGAGTTTTACAGACTTAACATACATTTTAATTCCGTCATTCGTACATGAAGATGATAAATACACGTGGGAAAATAGTTTTTTCGAGTGAAAGATCAATTAAGAAGTAAAAAAGGTCTGTTGAAACCATAGGTCTTACATTACGATTTTTTTGAACTTATCTAACTCTTAAAATATTCACTTGTCTAAGATTAATAAAAAAAACAATGATCCAATAAGGTTTTTCGATTAGACAACTCTGCTTTACGAGATCCAGTTTTCTTCAATTCACCGTTTCTCAATGAATTCTTAAATCTTCATATGTTACCAATACAGGTATTCAAAACTTTTCTCACAGATCTAAAACGTTATAACAATTTCTCCATAGAGTATCCGTATTTGTTGATAAGTAATTTCCCAAAAATAAATCCATTTGTTCCTTTCCGAAATTACCATACTTTCATGTCAGAACTATTTATTCTATATTGGAAATAACATAATTTCCTTCTTCATCTCCTCTAGGAGCCTCCCATGGGTCCATTTCAAAGATCTCTTCTTTATCGGACATCCTATGTTTAAATAAATAAAATCTGTCCGCCATAAATCCGACTCCTATCTTATTATCGTCATCATCTTTCGGATGAATCATAATACAACGGTTAAAGAGGGTTCGTGAAATGGATCACGAGAAAAAGACGTACAGGGAGCAGAATAGACCGGCCCCTTCTTATCCTTCCCTTTGAAGACGACGATGCAGAGAGGAAACTGGGAAGGGGAGGCCATTAAAAATTGGGATTTTGGCAAGCGTGTATATTCATTAAAATAACGAGAACAATATTCTTGGAACCACATTGAGGTTTTTATGGAAAATTCTAAGAATACACTTACCTTTAAGTCTGTTTTTCTCGAATACTTCAGGCTGCCATAAATTGCATTTGCCTCTCAAATCCAGACAAGTAAATGTTTCATTTCACTTCACTTCACATTCTTTGTTTTTCGCACCCAGGACGAACCGTTAACTATTTAAGCCCTAATACTTCAATTTATTACAACAATTTAGTTACTTCAATTGAATAACTGTACGTAAAACCGCTTCTGTCTTGCAATTAGTCCCAAATAAGAATTGAGTTTCAGAAGTAATTGGGGGTTAAGTTTTAGACGAAAAAGCCTAAGTTATTATCGTTTTCACGAAAATAGAGCACCTTTTAGCCTTTTCCTAATTTTTTCACATTTAAAAAAAAAATCTTGATAGGCTTGGTTTCGCCATTCGCCGCTTATCCGGTATTCTACGCAAGACAGAAAAAATTAGTAGGCGAGCTACTTGTTTTTTCGTTTGTTTACTTTCATAATTGATGCATCGTTAAATACATACCATATATGTACAATCAATTATTCAAATAAATATATTATCGGCATTTTTCATTAAAATTTTGTACAACAACGAACACTTTTCACACTGATTTTCTTAGATTTAAGAATGTTACAAAACAAAAATCGCGAACCGTTAAAATGTCAATTATGTCGTTTGATTCGCATTTGTTTTCTAAGTTTTAAATGATGCCCTATATATATGGCAACCAGTTATTACCTTCATAATAATACTATAATAATTAATAATTATTTTAAAATTCCTATAAAATATTTATTAATTTGTCCCTTGTTTTTTCTAAATATTCATTTTGTAATTGTATGTAGACACTACAAACTACTTATTTTCTCTAGAAATATAATGAATTAGACAAGCAACCAGTTATACAACTGAATTACTAACAATTTAGTGAATAAATGAATCAAAAATGAATAAGAATGATTTATTTGACGACGTGAGAGTATCACCTAAATAAATCAAGTTTTATTTGAAAATACGGAAACTGAATAAAACAAGTCCGTATCCGAAAATATTCGGCGACGATGGCAATAAAAGTGACAAAAAAGGGGATGCAGTATATTTTTAAAACATGGCATCGTCGTCATCGGGGGGTTGTTTAAGTTTTAAGAATTCGCAGGATAAACCGCCCTAAAAATAAATCACGAACCCCCTATTTTTGGATGAACATAACGGACGACGGATAGGGAGAGAAGGAGGTTTCGGTTTTGGCATCGGAGCAGCCACGACGACAACGAAATATTCTTTTTAGACAGAAATAAGGGGCCTTCGAAACGAATATTTCCAATACATAAACCCTTATCTTTGGCGACCGTCTAACAATAATGGGGGAACGAGCGGGTGGAATGTTGCAGCGACCCTTCGGAGATTTCGAAAGCTCCCCCTTTTCGTTGCTCGATTTATTGCTGCGGAATGGGGAACGGACCAGCGACCGGAACAAAAGAAAAACGTCTAAGAAACTCGTTCCCGGCAAAATTGACAGACCAATGCGACTATGATGGGTTTTCGAGGGATGGAGGTTAAATGTGTAAGAAGGAAAGACGTTTCCAGACGTCTGCAAGGCAATTTCCTGCTAAAGGGCGGTTTGATTCAATTAACTCGCCACTCAGAAACAATAATCTCGTTAGGAGGGGGGTGTTGGGGGTTGCTGGCTTGAAAGACATCAGTTCAAATTAAAGTTTTAATCAAGAAATTTGAATTTTCAACTGGATGCAAGCCGACGAATGAAATATTAGTTTTTTTTTCCGCGTAAACATTATATTCCATACCAGCGTGAATTTTTTAATCATTTGTGAAAAAAGTATCTTCTTACCATCATATTTTGTCAAAATTCAAATACTTAACAGTTTAAACCGCGGAAATTCACTAGAAACTACTGAAAGTTGCCAAGAAATACGAAGTTAATCCTTATACGTGTAGGCTACTTTCTGGAACACAACACTTAATAAACGTGAAAGTGGCCTATATTGTGCTAAGGTTCGACTTCCTGAAAATAGTCCGAAGCTTGAAAAATAATTCTCAATAACTAAAATAACTAAAAATTGTTTTTCCAAGGAAAACTCGAAAGGAAATTTAAGAAAAACTAATATTCATTTTTTTTTGTGTTAAATATTTGAAGCAGAATCAAATGAAAAATATTTTAACTAATCAAACGGAATTTTGTCTTATAATTTGACAAAAATATTATTCTTGTTATGTAGATGGCTTTGTCAAGTTCATATCGTGAGAACAATAGAAACTATTGAAACAGATGAAAGTTACAACACACCAGAGAGGAACAACATTCCGTTATTCTTATTCCCCTGACTTGGCTCCTGTCTTTGGACCTTAAAATTTAGAGAAGCACTAGAGGCCGAGAAATTCGAGAGTAATAATATGTGATTCAGAAAGTATTTAAGTAACTCTGTTTCTTTAGGTTTTTCCAAAACGATGAAGGAGCTGTATACGTCAGCTGTAGACTGACATACATGTTTCAATAACATTTTTTAAAGTTTCAATTTAATTGTACTTCGTATTGTTTAATAAAGACGAGAAATAAATTGTTGGAATTTTTATTCAAATATTAATATATGAATATAAATGAATAAACTGTAATGGAATTTTTAAGTGTTTTTCCTTGTCGATAATACATTAAAAAAAACTTTTTGTATTTCATTTGGATCAATTTCGTCATTTGATCCATGACCTATGACTTTTTTCGTATCTTTTGTGCAAAAATAAGCAATTTTTATAAAATTTCAAGAGAATTTTTATAACATTTTCACTCAAATTATTACCATATATATATTTTCATATATATATGGTAATAAAACAAAAAACAAAATTACTATTACGACGAATAATTTTTAAAAAGAACAGATAATATTACAACACTTGTTCGTTCAAAGTCTTCATATGTTATTTGATTTGTTTATATTTTTAAGTGTAAGCCTGTAAGACATACACCTGCATAATAAACCTTTTCTATATGTTTAAACTGGCAAAACCCATACAAAGTGGAGTAGATATCATCATGAAGTTAAACGATAAGTTAAAGTGTCTCCTTTAACGATGAAACTTCCTTAGGCAACAGAATGCTTTAAGAGGAAAACAAGCAATAATAATAATAATCCGAAGGAAATCTCGCCGCCATGAATAAATTAAGTTGAGTGCCCTCTCTCTCTACTTCACCGGGAATCCCTTCCATCCACGTTTCCCTTGGAGCAGTCTTGCGAATTAACCGAGAGAGACCAGAGGGGTCTTTGAAAGCCTGAACGTCTTCGGGGAGCACTTTCCGGATCCTCCTTACAACTGTTCGCTGATAACGGACTAATTGTCTTTGCCCTAGGCGTTGACCGCTCAAATATGCACAAAATAATGATGATGATGATGATGAGCGAAATGTAGTAAGACGCTTCTGGTATTAGTGGTTACAATTTTTTTTTTCTAAGCACATTAAATGTATGTAAAATTCGATAATAGTACCTGTCGCCTCAATGACTTTTCAAACGGTCATCCATGATATGATTTTGAGATGGGTCCTAAAATAAGACATCTTTAAGAACAAATAACTGTCACTAGGACATTCTTTCATCAAGAAAGTAAATAAATTACTCCAGGTGACTATCCGTTTGATACTTAATCTTTAAAGTATCATTCATAATTCTTGATTGTCTTTCCTCTAATTGGCTGAATACTAAATATCTCCTGCAAAACTTTATGAAAAACTATAACAGTAATTAAGCCCTTCAAGAGGAGCAAGGAGATTTAAGTAGAAGACGTAGTTTGGGTGTATAGAGGCAAACTTGTATTATACAGTTAGAAGAAGAAGACTGCGGCTTTGTTTGCTTTACGTTAAAACAAGGGAGCTTACATGAGCTTTGGGAGTTATCCTAGGGGTTGAAACAGAAGGAGGTGAAACAGGGACTTGGAGGAGGGGGAGGTCGGTTCAGTGCCGGTAGTAAGTTGCAAGTCGCTAAAGTAGCAGCGGAGGTAGTATAAAGGAGAATTGTGGCGCTTTATTACGCCCAGGGTATAAACACTTGTCGAACTAATTTAACTTATTATCTGTATTGTATAGTATGGGCCGCTTTGTCCGAACTAATTTAAACAAAAATGTCTCTTAAATTTGAAGGGGGGAAGAGAGAAAGAGGCAGCAGGAACAAAGCGGGGGTGGTTCCCGAACCTATAGCGCTCTAGCAGACCGGACTAGTTGGCATCATCAATTACGTAATGGATTTATTAATATTAATTTTCGGGCTGGCAACTTCACGCGGCCGCATTATAAATCACGGTTCTTCGTAAATGAAGAGAAATATATTATTGGGTTTTCGAGTCGGACGACGACGACAATGAGTACGAAGCAATTTTCAAGATTAATGTTTCTAGCTTAAACTCCACGCGCATAATACGAAATTGACTTTCAGAAGAATTTTTTTTCAAGATATAGAATGTTTTTGGTCTGTAATCGTAGCCCTCTCAATCGGTTCCTTCCTAACGGAAACGACCCTTGTCATAATTATTAAGGAATTGTTTCAGGTTGAGGAACTTTCTAAAACTTTCCATATGTATTGGAAACAGGGTCCGATCATCAGTTTTTCCCTGTTTAAAAATTGCAATTTGATTTATCAAGCTAGAAAACTGACAGCCATAAATTTGAATCCCTTGCAAATGTATAAATTATAACAATTCTATGAATTGTTGCAATAATTTTTTGCAAAAAAGTCCTGATGATAAGGCGAAGGAACTTCTAGGAATATTCATCATCTCTTCTACTTCTGGACAAAAATGTGATCGTATTTAACTACCTAAAACCAAACAATTGTTTTCGTCAATTAAACAGACAAAATATAATGATAATTTATTTAACAAATAAATAAGTGGTTACGGAACAGTACAATGACAAGTTTTGAATCGTCTAAAAATAATACCAAAGACTCTTGGCTTTTTCGAAAATGCTATTTAAAGGATCTCTTTTGGCATTTAACAACTTAAATTGAAAAAATTTAACGTTACTATTCATTCGATGACACCTTAAGTAATCGATTTTCTCAAGGGAAATTAAAGATTTCTTAAAGACCCGCTAATATCGAACGAGGATCTTCTACTGCGGTTTTAACCTTACGAAGGAACAGCACCGCTTCACGGCCATCAATTAATCGATGGTCGTATGTTAAGGCTATGTACATCATTGGTCTAATAACAACCTAAGGAAAAAGACATTCTTTCAATATCGAATTTAATGTTAAAAACAAACATTTACCTGTCCTTTCAAGGCAATAGGCCTATCAAAGATACCGTGCATTCCTAAAATTGCCGACTGAGGCGGATTAATGATCGGGGTTCCCATTAAGGACCCGAAAACGCCTCCATTCGACACAGTAAAAGTACCACCGTCCATATCTTCAACGGCGATTTGATTTTTTCTAGCTTTTTCGGCCAAAGCGTTCATAGCCAATTCTATTTCCGCATAATTCATACCTTCGACATTTCGAACCACCGGTACAACTAACCCTTTGGGTGTGGCCATGGCTACAGAAATATCCACGTAATCTCGGTAAATAATTTCGTTTCCTTCAATTACAGCATTGATAACTGGCTGATCTTGAAGGGCATATGCGGAGGCTTTTAAGAAAGCAGACATAAACCCAAGTTTCGCTCCATGTTTTTTTAAAAATGCGTCCTGATGCGTCTTTCGGAAATCCATTATGTTCCTATTCAAGACATAAAATATTGCCGCCTTAATGTTAATTTCAAAATAAACTTACGTCATATCGATCTCGTTAAAAGTTGTTAACATTGCATTAACATTCTGAGCTTCTTTTAGTCTCTGTGCTATTTTCTGTCTCATTCGGTTCATTTTCACTCTTTGCTCTGTTCGTGTTCCAGTGATTTCTTTAGTTGGATCTGCAGGAGGCAGCTAGATTTTTATTGAACATTAGTTGTCTTATAGGAATTTTTTGAGTAATCTACTACCTTAACAGTAGCACTAGATTCCAATGATTGAGCATGCCGGATGGCAGCTACTGGAATAGAGGTCATTGGTGTAGCAGGTCTTGGTGGGGGAGGGGCTTGAGGCCGAGGCGGCGATGGTGGAGGAGGAGGAGCAGCAGCTGTAATAATATACTTCGTATTAAATCCACAATATATCATACTAATTACCTGAAGGGGTAGGTTGAGATGGCGGAGGAGTAGGAGGTGGTGGTGGTGGTGGTGCTGCTGCTGCAGCTTTAGGTTCTTCTTTTTTTTCGGCTGGAGCGGGTTTAGCAGGAGCTTCTCCGGTAACCTTCAGTTTGAACAAAGGAGTTCCAGCCTTCACAGTGTCACCATCTTTAACTAGAATTTCCTCAATGATACCGTGAGCAGGTGAATGCACAGGCATTGAGGTTTTATCAGTTTCGATTTCTGCAAGGACTTCGTCTGCCGCCACTGCATCGCCTACTTTTTTCTCGAGTCTATTGCAACAAGAAAGTGAAATTGTTTCTTAATGGAAAAAAACAAAGCGATAAAAGTGTTTTAAACCACAAAGTAACTTACCTAATATCGCCTTCAGTTACGGATTCGGGAAAAGCCGGACATTTAATAATGTCTTGTGGTAGAGCTGCTGAAATTCTAAAAAAACGGTCTGTTCGGCAGCATATTGATTTTGGGGAACTAAAAATTTAAATTATTTATAATTCTGATACATTTCCAGTACCTTGCCTTGATAAAATTTCATTGTTAATTCCTGTATTATACGTATAAATCGCTCGTTGGGCCCCAAAACCGAGTGACTGCCTAGTTGACACCTAAAATTTCCCAAGATTACATAACAATCTGACAATTGGCTTGGTTTTATGAACATATACTTGGCGGTGCATATAAAAGTGATACAATTATGTAAGTGGTATCGGTTATTGTCGTTACATTACCTCAACTATGATACTTTTGTCCAAATATTTGTTTAAAGTCCTAATCACTGCACGCGGTATTGTTCGCCCGGCCATGGTCAACATAGTGGACATGCTATCAAAAAAAATTATTACGATCTTTCTGGCAGCCCTTTTATAACGATAATTTAATTAGAATTATTCAACACCCAAATCATATGCCGCCTGTTCTATAAATAATCCTACGGACGCAGGCTGGCCGACCAAAAAGATAATAAAAGTTTCCAAAAACTGAATTTAACAATTACGAAATGTCACTGTCAAAGACAATGACAAAATTGACACGACGTCGAATGTCAAAAAAAACAAAATTAATACCTATACGATTTAAATCACCGTATTCATTGAACAATGAAATACTTAAGCAGCTACTGCAGTTTATTACCACTTTAATAAATAATAATACTTTATGAAGTGCAATTGCAGTTTATCCAACTCCTCTGACTAATAAAAGTTTGAAATATAATAACAATACGCACGATTAGTAGTGACGTCACGCCGCCATATTTGTTTAGGCACTGAATCCAAACAAAGCTGTTCTTCCCTTTACATTTAATATTTTTATCGTTTTTTGGTGAATTAGAGTAATATTCAGCGGTAAAAAACAGTTGTGAGTGATAGTGTCGTGTCGACAGTCAATCTGAAGAGTTTTTTTTTCCAAATCTTGGTGAGTATGTATATTAAATATAAATTTTACTTTTTTAACCTAACCTTAAATTATTTGTTGTTTTCTTATAGAGCATTATTTTACACGAAAAACTACCAAAATTTATAGTAGTACAATTACAAACAAACATTAACATTATCTAAGTATTTTAATTTAAGCCTAATAAGTATATACCAAGCACTTTAACTTGTTCAAAAAAAAGTTCACATCTAATACCGTTTCTAAAATATAGTATTTAATTTTATTTAACTTTACGTGATAAATCTTCCTTTTTTATTTCAGTAATGGAAAATCACGTGATAAAGTTCCATTTTATTGCCCAATTCTTCTCGGGCAATAATCGACTTTTACTTAGAGGGGAAAATGCATACACAAGCAGGCACGTAACGAAATTCTTTATGGACAAAGATGTNAGAGAGAGAGAGAGAGAGAGAGAGAGAGAGAGAGAAAAAAGAGAGAGAGCAATAGAGAGGGCGAACATTAACATCTTTATGTTAATGAAAATATTTGGTAAAAAGAAAAAACACTTTGTTTCGATTTTCTAAGAAATGACGAAGAACAAATCTTTGGTTTTTTGCCAAAACCTGATATGTCATTTTTATTAATTTTCCAAAAAACCACTTTAAAGTGATCTTTGACCTATATGACACATCAAGGCGATAAAATCCTGATATTGGAAAAAAATGGCATATTAGCTTTTAGCAAAAAACAGAAATTAAATTGAATACAAAATATACATGGTTTATCTGTGACTACTGTCTAGTTTTTAATAAACTCCTATTCCGAATTATATTTGTGGTCATTTGTTAAATTTTACAATTCCTTAGTGTTATTTTTCTATTCCTAATTTGAAAGTAATTAAAAAAATATATATTTTATATTTGCATATTTTTCTGCGAAAACCTGGCAAATTCATTGGAAAAAACCGTTACAAAATACAAAATAACTAACTTTCTTCGTAATCACTTCACGGTTACAATCAGTTATTCTAAAAACCAGTTTTTTTCTTTCAGCGCACCAGGTGTTTTTTTCCCAGCCACAGGGATGATCATCCCTGACGACGCCAGTTTCGCGACTTCTAACAGCAGATGTTCAAGCTAAACGGGCAGCATCCGTGACTGGACCAGTTCGACTAGATGACCACTGTCCAGTAATGAATGAAAACCAGTTTTGGACAAGAGAAAAAAAACCGTTAAGTATTCCGAAAGGAACTTAGTTTTAGGATCAGTTTGAAATCGATGATATTCAAAGAAGGTAGTTAGCAGAGAGGGTTTAGTGCTATTGTGAAAAGTGCCAGGTTTCAGGAAACTGCAGGAGTTGCGCGGAAGTTAATAAACGATTGGTTTGTTTTGTTAGGACTTTTCATGAATAGAGGGCGTTATCGGTGAAAATTTAATATAACATGACATTGAATAATTTCAAAATTCTTATGTTTTACTTGTTTTTCCAAAATTTTCTTAATTATTTATATTTTAGTTAATTTAATTCACGTGAATTAGCATGAATTGATCTAAATTTTTTAATTATGTTTTATTTCATTTTTTAAATCTTAAATTGTTTAATTAGGAACAGATTTCTAAGATTCATTTCTTAATTATATATTTCTCCATGCACTACAACATGTTTTAAATAATATAGTACAACTTCGCTAATTTGAATGCATGTTAATTCGGAATCGCGATTATCGGCATGTTTTCGCTTTCTGGATAAACCGAAAAATCGTCAATCCGAAACTCGTCTGGTCCATAGCTATTCGGATTATCAGGGTTGTACTGTATTCGAATCTGTGCTACTTGAAGGTCACGATAATGTTCTGTCCAGCAAATCTTAGGTTTGCATTTTGAGCCATATGAAGTGCTATTCCATTAGAAAATTAAAACAAACTGAAAAAATGGCACTACCCCGTGGACGTCCAAAACTTTCCAAATTTAGTTTCAATTGAATAGTACTGCTTTGGAGTTTTTGTTCAAAATAGTTTTTATATGAATTGAATAAAATTAAATTCATTTTGATTAAGACTATCTCAAAATAACTGAATCAATCTGACCATTCCATGTGTTTTACAAATTGACGTAGTTACATATTTGCACTCGAGCAATGCTTTTCTTACAATTTACTATTGACTCATTTCCAATAAGTTTTCGAACAATGTTTGTCTTTGAGTTTCTAGTGCCCTTAGTGTTGTAACGGTAGATGATTTCAATATTTAAACGTTAAAGACTCGATAAGACAAGAATATAAAATTCATCGCCTAACTCTATTCTTTTAGAGTTTTACAGACTTAACATACATTTTAATTCCGTCATTCGTACATGAAGATGATAAATACACGTGGGAAAATAGTTTTTTCGAGTGAAAGATCAATTAAGAAGTAAAAAAGGTCTGTTGAAACCATAGGTCTTACATTACGATTTTTTTGAACTTATCTAACTCTTAAAATATTCACTTGTCTAAGATTAATAAAAAAAACAATGATCCAATAAGGTTTTTCGATTAGACAACTCTGCTTTACGAGATCCAGTTTTCTTCAATTCACCGTTTCTCAATGAATTCTTAAATCTTCATATGTTACCAATACAGGTATTCAAAACTTTTCTCACAGATCTAAAACGTTATAACAATTTCTCCATAGAGTATCCGTATTTGTTGATAAGTAATTTCCCAAAAATAAATCCATTTGTTCCTTTCCGAAATTACCATACTTTCATGTCAGAACTATTTATTCTATATTGGAAATAACATAATTTCCTTCTTCATCTCCTCTAGGAGCCTCCCATGGGTCCATTTCAAAGATCTCTTCTTTATCGGACATCCTATGTTTAAATAAATAAAATCTGTCCGCCATAAATCCGACTCCTATCTTATTATCGTCATCATCTTTCGGATGAATCATAATACAACGGTTAAAGAGGGTTCGTGAAATGGATCACGAGAAAAAGACGTACAGGGAGCAGAATAGACCGGCCCCTTCTTATCCTTCCCTTTGAAGACGACGATGCAGAGAGGAAACTGGGAAGGGGAGGCCATTAAAAATTGGGATTTTGGCAAGCGTGTATATTCATTAAAATAACGAGAACAATATTCTTGGAACCACATTGAGGTTTTTATGGAAAATTCTAAGAATACACTTACCTTTAAGTCTGTTTTTCTCGAATACTTCAGGCTGCCATAAATTGCATTTGCCTCTCAAATCCAGACAAGTAAATGTTTCATTTCACTTCACTTCACATTCTTTGTTTTTCGCACCCAGGACGAACCGTTAACTATTTAAGCCCTAATACTTCAATTTATTACAACAATTTAGTTACTTCAATTGAATAACTGTACGTAAAACCGCTTCTGTCTTGCAATTAGTCCCAAATAAGAATTGAGTTTCAGAAGTAATTGGGGGTTAAGTTTTAGACGAAAAAGCCTAAGTTATTATCGTTTTCACGAAAATAGAGCACCTTTTAGCCTTTTCCTAATTTTTTCACATTTAAAAAAAAAATCTTGATAGGCTTGGTTTCGCCATTCGCCGCTTATCCGGTATTCTACGCAAGACAGAAAAAATTAGTAGGCGAGCTACTTGTTTTTTCGTTTGTTTACTTTCATAATTGATGCATCGTTAAATACATACCATATATGTACAATCAATTATTCAAATAAATATATTATCGGCATTTTTCATTAAAATTTTGTACAACAACGAACACTTTTCACACTGATTTTCTTAGATTTAAGAATGTTACAAAACAAAAATCGCGAACCGTTAAAATGTCAATTATGTCGTTTGATTCGCATTTGTTTTCTAAGTTTTAAATGATGCCCTATATATATGGCAACCAGTTATTACCTTCATAATAATACTATAATAATTAATAATTATTTTAAAATTCCTATAAAATATTTATTAATTTGTCCCTTGTTTTTTCTAAATATTCATTTTGTAATTGTATGTAGACACTACAAACTACTTATTTTCTCTAGAAATATAATGAATTAGACAAGCAACCAGTTATACAACTGAATTACTAACAATTTAGTGAATAAATGAATCAAAAATGAATAAGAATGATTTATTTGACGACGTGAGAGTATCACCTAAATAAATCAAGTTTTATTTGAAAATACGGAAACTGAATAAAACAAGTCCGTATCCGAAAATATTCGGCGACGATGGCAATAAAAGTGACAAAAAAGGGGATGCAGTATATTTTTAAAACATGGCATCGTCGTCATCGGGGGGTTGTTTAAGTTTTAAGAATTCGCAGGATAAACCGCCCTAAAAATAAATCACGAACCCCCTATTTTTGGATGAACATAACGGACGACGGATAGGGAGAGAAGGAGGTTTCGGTTTTGGCATCGGAGCAGCCACGACGACAACGAAATATTCTTTTTAGACAGAAATAAGGGGCCTTCGAAACGAATATTTCCAATACATAAACCCTTATCTTTGGCGACCGTCTAACAATAATGGGGGAACGAGCGGGTGGAATGTTGCAGCGACCCTTCGGAGATTTCGAAAGCTCCCCCTTTTCGTTGCTCGATTTATTGCTGCGGAATGGGGAACGGACCAGCGACCGGAACAAAAGAAAAACGTCTAAGAAACTCGTTCCCGGCAAAATTGACAGACCAATGCGACTATGATGGGTTTTCGAGGGATGGAGGTTAAATGTGTAAGAAGGAAAGACGTTTCCAGACGTCTGCAAGGCAATTTCCTGCTAAAGGGCGGTTTGATTCAATTAACTCGCCACTCAGAAACAATAATCTCGTTAGGAGGGGGGTGTTGGGGGTTGCTGGCTTGAAAGACATCAGTTCAAATTAAAGTTTTAATCAAGAAATTTGAATTTTCAACTGGATGCAAGCCGACGAATGAAATATTAGTTTTTTTTTCCGCGTAAACATTATATTCCATACCAGCGTGAATTTTTTAATCATTTGTGAAAAAAGTATCTTCTTACCATCATATTTTGTCAAAATTCAAATACTTAACAGTTTAAACCGCGGAAATTCACTAGAAACTACTGAAAGTTGCCAAGAAATACGAAGTTAATCCTTATACGTGTAGGCTACTTTCTGGAACACAACACTTAATAAACGTGAAAGTGGCCTATATTGTGCTAAGGTTCGACTTCCTGAAAATAGTCCGAAGCTTGAAAAATAATTCTCAATAACTAAAATAACTAAAAATTGTTTTTCCAAGGAAAACTCGAAAGGAAATTTAAGAAAAACTAATATTCATTTTTTTTGTGTTAAATATTTGAAGCAGAATCAAATGAAAAATATTTTAACTAATCAAACGGAATTTTGTCTTATAATTTGACAAAAATATTATTCTTGTTATGTAGATGGCTTTGTCAAGTTCATATCGTGAGAACAATAGAAACTATTGAAACAGATGAAAGTTACAACACACCAGAGAGGAACAACATTCCGTTATTCTTATTCCCCTGACTTGGCTCCTGTCTTTGGACCTTAAAATTTAGAGAAGCACTAGAGGCCGAGAAATTCGAGAGTAATAATATGTGATTCAGAAAGTATTTAAGTAACTCTGTTTCTTTAGGTTTTTCCAAAACGATGAAGGAGCTGTATACGTCAGCTGTAGACTGACATACATGTTTCAATAACATTTTTTAAAGTTCAATTTAATTGTACTTCGTATTGTTTAATAAAGACGAGAAATAAATTGTTGGAATTTTTATTCAAATATTAATATATGAATATAAATGAATAAACTGTAATGGAATTTTTAAGTGTTTTTTCCTTGTCGATAATACATTAAAAAAAACTTTTTGTATTTCATTTGGATCAATTTCGTCATTTGATCCATGACCTATGACTTTTTTCGTATCTTTTGTGCAAAAATAAGCAATTTTTATAAAATTTCAAGAGAATTTTTATAACATTTTCACTCAAATTATTACCATATATATATTTTCATATATATATGGTAATAAAACAAAAAACAAAATTACTATTACGACGAATAATTTTTAAAAAGAACAGATAATATTACAACACTTGTTCGTTCAAAGTCTTCATATGTTATTTGATTTGTTTATATTTTTAAGTGTAAGCCTGTAAGACATACACCTGCATAATAAACCTTTTCTATATGTTTAAACTGGCAAAACCCATACAAAGTGGAGTAGATATCATCATGAAGTTAAACGATAAGTTAAAGTGTCTCCTTTAACGATGAAACTTCCTTAGGCAACAGAATGCTTTAAGAGGAAAACAAGCAATAATAATAATAATCCGAAGGAAATCTCGCCGCCATGAATAAATTAAGTTGAGTGCCCTCTCTCTCTACTTCACCGGGAATCCCTTCCATCCACGTTTCCCTTGGAGCAGTCTTGCGAATTAACCGAGAGAGACCAGAGGGGTCTTTGAAAGCCTGAACGTCTTCGGGGAGCACTTTCCGGATCCTCCTTACAACTGTTCGCTGATAACGGACTAATTGTCTTTGCCCTAGGCGTTGACCGCTCAAATATGCACAAAATAATGATGATGATGATGATGAGCGAAATGTAGTAAGACGCTTCTGGTATTAGTGGTTACAATTTTTTTTTTCAAGCACATTAAATGTATGTAAAATTCGATAATAGTACCTGTCGCCTCAATGACTTTTCAAACGGTCATCCATGATATGATTTTGAGATGGGTCCTAAAATAAGACATCTTTAAGAACAAATAACTGTCACTAGGACATTCTTTCATCAAGAAAGTAAATAAATTACTCCAGGTGACTATCCGTTTGATACTTAATCTTTAAAGTATCATTCATAATTCTTGATTGTCTTTCCTCTAATTGGCTGAATACTAAATATCTCCTGCAAAACTTTATGAAAAACTATAACAGTAATTAAGCCCTTCAAGAGGAGCAAGGAGATTTAAGTAGAAGACGTAGTTTGGGTGTATAGAGGCAAACTTGTATTATACAGTTAGAAGAAGAAGACTGCGGCTTTGTTTGCTTTACGTTAAAACAAGGGAGCTTACATGAGCTTTGGGAGTTATCCTAGGGGTTGAAACAGAAGGAGGTGAAACAGGGACTTGGAGGAGGGGGAGGTCGGTTCAGTGCCGGTAGTAAGTTGCAAGTCGCTAAAGTAGCAGCGGAGGTAGTATAAAGGAGAATTGTGGCGCTTTATTACGCCCAGGGTATAAACACTTGTCGAACTAATTTAACTTATTATCTGTATTGTATAGTATGGGCCGCTTTGTCCGAACTAATTTAAACAAAAATGTCTCTTAAATTTGAAGGGGGGAAGAGAGAAAGAGGCAGCAGGAACAAAGCGGGGGTGGTTCCCGAACCTATAGCGCTCTAGCAGACCGGACTAGTTGGCATCATCAATTACGTAATGGATTTATTAATATTAATTTTCGGGCTGGCAACTTCACGCGGCCGCATTATAAATCACGGTTCTTCGTAAATGAAGAGAAATATATTATTGGGTTTTCGAGTCGGACGACGACGACAATGAGTACGAAGCAATTTTCAAGATTAATGTTTCTAGCTTAAACTCCACGCGCATAATACGAAATTGACTTTCAGAAGAATTTTTTTTCAAGATATAGAATGTTTTTGGTCTGTAATCGTAGCCCTCTCAATCGGTTCCTTCCTAACGGAAACGACCCTTGTCATAATTATTAAGGAATTGTTTCAGGTTGAGGAACTTTCTAAAACTTTCCATATGTATTGGAAACAGGGTCCGATCATCAGTTTTTCCCTGTTTAAAAATTGCAATTTGATTTATCAAGCTAGAAAACTGACAGCCATAAATTTGAATCCCTTGCAAATGTATAAATTATAACAATTCTATGAATTGTTGCAATAATTTTTTGCAAAAAAGTCCTGATGATAAGGCGAAGGAACTTCTAGGAATATTCATCATCTCTTCTACTTCTGGACAAAAATGTGATCGTATTTAACTACCTAAAACCAAACAATTGTTTTCGTCAATTAAACAGACAAAATATAATGATAATTTATTTAACAAATAAATAAGTGGTTACGGAACAGTACAATGACAAGTTTTGAATCGTCTAAAAATAATACCAAAGACTCTTGGCTTTTTCGAAAATGCTATTTAAAGGATCTCTTTTGGCATTTAACAACTTAAATTGAAAAAATTTAACGTTACTATTCATTCGATGACACCTTAAGTAATCGATTTTCTCAAGGGAAATTAAAGATTTCTTAAAGACCCGCTAATATCGAACGAGGATCTTCTACTGCGGTTTTAACCTTACGAAGGAACAGCACCGCTTCACGGCCATCAATTAATCGATGGTCGTATGTTAAGGCTATGTACATCATTGGTCTAATAACAACCTAAGGAAAAAGACATTCTTTCAATATCGAATTTAATGTTAAAAACAAACATTTACCTGTCCTTTCAAGGCAATAGGCCTATCAAAGATACCGTGCATTCCTAAAATTGCCGACTGAGGCGGATTAATGATCGGGGTTCCCATTAAGGACCCGAAAACGCCTCCATTCGACACAGTAAAAGTACCACCGTCCATATCTTCAACGGCGATTTGATTTTTTCTAGCTTTTTCGGCCAAAGCGTTCATAGCCAATTCTATTTCCGCATAATTCATACCTTCGACATTTCGAACCACCGGTACAACTAACCCTTTGGGTGTGGCCATGGCTACAGAAATATCCACGTAATCTCGGTAAATAATTTCGTTTCCTTCAATTACAGCATTGATAACTGGCTGATCTTGAAGGGCATATGCGGAGGCTTTTAAGAAAGCAGACATAAACCCAAGTTTCGCTCCATGTTTTTTTAAAAATGCGTCCTGATGCGTCTTTCGGAAATCCATTATGTTCCTATTCAAGACATAAAATATTGCCGCCTTAATGTTAATTTCAAAATAAACTTACGTCATATCGATCTCGTTAAAAGTTGTTAACATTGCATTAACATTCTGAGCTTCTTTTAGTCTCTGTGCTATTTTCTGTCTCATTCGGTTCATTTTCACTCTTTGCTCTGTTCGTGTTCCAGTGATTTCTTTAGTTGGATCTGCAGGAGGCAGCTAGATTTTTATTGAACATTAGTTGTCTTATAGGAATTTTTTGAGTAATCTACTACCTTAACAGTAGCACTAGATTCCAATGATTGAGCATGCCGGATGGCAGCTACTGGAATAGAGGTCATTGGTGTAGCAGGTCTTGGTGGGGGAGGGGCTTGAGGCCGAGGCGGCGATGGTGGAGGAGGAGGAGCAGCAGCTGTAATAATATACTTCGTATTAAATCCACAATATATCATACTAATTACCTGAAGGGGTAGGTTGAGATGGCGGAGGAGTAGGAGGTGGTGGTGGTGGTGGTGCTGCTGCTGCAGCTTTAGGTTCTTCTTTTTTTTCGGCTGGAGCGGGTTTAGCAGGAGCTTCTCCGGTAACCTTCAGTTTGAACAAAGGAGTTCCAGCCTTCACAGTGTCACCATCTTTAACTAGAATTTCCTCAATGATACCGTGAGCAGGTGAATGCACAGGCATTGAGGTTTTATCAGTTTCGATTTCTGCAAGGACTTCGTCTGCCGCCACTGCATCGCCTACTTTTTTCTCGAGTCTATTGCAACAAGAAAGTGAAATTGTTTCTTAATGGAAAAAAACAAAGCGATAAAAGTGTTTTAAACCACAAAGTAACTTACCTAATATCGCCTTCAGTTACGGATTCGGGAAAAGCCGGACATTTAATAATGTCTTGTGGTAGAGCTGCTGAAATTCTAAAAAAACGGTCTGTTCGGCAGCATATTGATTTTGGGGAACTAAAAATTTAAATTATTTATAATTCTGATACATTTCCAGTACCTTGCCTTGATAAAATTTCATTGTTAATTCCTGTATTATACGTATAAATCGCTCGTTGGGCCCCAAAACCGAGTGACTGCCTAGTTGACACCTAAAATTTCCCAAGATTACATAACAATCTGACAATTGGCTTGGTTTTATGAACATATACTTGGCGGTGCATATAAAAGTGATACAATTATGTAAGTGGTATCGGTTATTGTCGTTACATTACCTCAACTATGATACTTTTGTCCAAATATTTGTTTAAAGTCCTAATCACTGCACGCGGTATTGTTCGCCCGGCCATGGTCAACATAGTGGACATGCTATCAAAAAAAATTATTACGATCTTTCTGGCAGCCCTTTTATAACGATAATTTAATTAGAATTATTCAACACCCAAATCATATGCCGCCTGTTCTATAAATAATCCTACGGACGCAGGCTGGCCGACCAAAAAGATAATAAAAGTTTCCAAAAACTGAATTTAACAATTACGAAATGTCACTGTCAAAGACAATGACAAAATTGACACGACGTCGAATGTCAAAAAAAAACAAAATTAATACCTATACGATTTAAATCACCGTATTCATTGAACAATGAAATACTTAAGCAGCTACTGCAGTTTATTACCACTTTAATAAATAATAATACTTTATGAAGTGCAATTGCAGTTTATCCAACTCCTCTGACTAATAAAAGTTTGAAATATAATAACAATACGCACGATTAGTAGTGACGTCACGCCGCCATATTTGTTTAGGCACTGAATCCAAACAAAGCTGTTCTTCCCTTTACATTTAATATTTTTATCGTTTTTTGGTGAATTAGAGTAATATTCAGCGGTAAAAAACAGTTGTGAGTGATAGTGTCGTGTCGACAGTCAATCTGAAGAGTTTTTTTTTCCAAATCTTGGTGAGTATGTATATTAAATATAAATTTTACTTTTTTAACCTAACCTTAAATTATTTGTTGTTTTCTTATAGAGCATTATTTTACACGAAAAACTACCAAAATTTATAGTAGTACAATTACAAACAAACATTAACATTATCTAAGTATTTTAATTTAAGCCTACTAAGTATATACCAAGCACTTTAACTTGTTCAAAAAAAAGTTCACATCTAATACCGTTTCTAAAATATAGTATTTAATTTTATTTAACTTTACGTGATAAATCTTCCTTTTTTATTTCAGTAATGGAAAATCACGTGATAAAGTTCCATTTTATTGCCCAATTCTTCTCGGGCAATAATCGACTTTTACTTAGAGGGGAAAATGCATACACAAGCAGGCACGTAACGAAATTCTTTATGGACAAAGATGTCACACCAGCATTAATTAAGGCAGAAGTAAAGCCTAGCATGAAAAATACACCATACACTGTAGAGGTTAGTAGTTAATTAATTTTTATATTAATTTGTATATTTCCAAATCAAAACAAAAAACTACATACAAGTTAAATTAGAAATTCACAAAAATAATTGGTTTTTACAATTTATTAAAGAAAATTTATTTTATAGCAAGATGGCAATAATTCTACTGACTCTTCTTCCAATATCACCTACTACTAAGCAACTTTGCAGGAATTACATATTATCACGATTGTTATACAATAATTATAATATTTAGGTTTTCATATATTACTGGGCCACTAGTGCGATTAGTCAAGGTAACTTACATAGATTTGCTTCTAGATCTCATATGACTTTGATGATGGTGTGGTATCAGTATATTGTACTTGCCCCAGAGGACAACTTCAATGCCACCATATGGCTGCAGTCTTGTATCATGGCCATTACCATGTCAGTTCAACTGATTTGACTTGTAAGTGGAACCAACCACGTAATAATAAGGAGAATGATGAAATTATAAAGTTGGCTGATGTATATCCACCAAAAAAAAGATTTACAGCTGTAAATCGGTCAAATACTGAGGAGGAAATAAAACATTTTCGAAAAGAATTAGGCCCCACAAATTGTGTGGGATTCTCATGGTTACTGAGACCAGAACCAACTACAGATGCAATTCAATCCATTGCAGACATTGAGAGTGTCATTTTAAGTCCTGCATACATAACATCAAAGTCAAAAAGCAAATTATTAAAGGAAAAATGTGCTGTAAGTCCTGAATTGATGCAAATTATTGAAAGAAGCACAAGAGGACAGTGTTCAAATCCAAATTGGCATCTTGCAAGAAAGCATCGTATTACAGCTAGCAAATTTGGATTGGTACTGGCTGCGTGCAAGCGAAATAAGTTTCCTCCGAGCTTATTTAAAAGCCTGTTTGAAACATACAGCCTTGAAAGAATTGCAGCAATTCAATGGGGAAAGCTACATGAGAAAACCGCACTGAAAGAGTTTGAAGACACAATGAAAGTTGAAGTACACGAATCTGGACTGTGGTAATAAAATTTTAATCATTATTTCTATTACCTATTTTAAATGTTATTTTTTTGACAATAATGAACTAAGTAACTTTTTTTGTTTCCGGTTTAGATATACATATTTTTCCTAGGGCAATTAAGGAATATTTAAGTTTGTTTCATAAGCAGTGTCCAATTACAGGTTGCATCATTCGGGATTATTAGGTGCTAGTCCAGATGGTCTCGTAAGTGATAACCAAATAATTGAAGTCAAGTGTCCTTATAAATTAAGAAACGCATCCAGTTTAGAAGATATACTATCTGATAAAAAGTATATTTTTTATCTTGATAATAATAAAATAGAGGTAAATAAAAACCACAATTATTATCATCAAGTACAAGGGCAAATGTATATAAGCAATAGGGATTTTTGCCATTTTGTTATTTGGACGCCAAAAATAACATATATTGGAGAAATAAAAAGGGATGAAGCTTGGGGAAAAAATATAAAGATCCTTTTAAATTTCTATTTCACCAAATATATAAATCATATGCATGTATAGTTATAATTATTTAAATATAAAAAGAGAAAAAAAATGTTGTAGAAATTAAGAATAGATATATTTTTTTAATAAATTATTTTTTCAAAATACAATTTAATATGCGTTGAGTTTATTTTAATTGAAAAATATCATTTACATCAATCAGAGTCACAAGGGAATAAATCACTAATTTCTTTAATGAGAGGGTATTGCAAATTTGTTAGAGCTGCCACCGTTTTAAATACCACATCACCAAAAGGAATAAGCGATTCTGACATAAAACTTAAAATTCTATAACATTTTATGCGACGTATAGCCCTTTCTACATGTATTCTTGCTCTTGCTATCCTTTCTGTGCATTGTACTTGGGCAGGTGTAAATTGAGGAGTAGTTAAAAATGGTGGAATATTAAGATTTACTCCCACAGGCAAAATATCTGAAATCAAAAACCCCTTGTCAGCTAAAATTAAATCTCCTGAGTCAAGCATATTTAATATTCCACTATCTTTAACTATTTTTTTGTCAGATGTGCAACCTACATATAAATCACTTAAAAAAGTTATTACTCCATTGGGAGCCACACCTATTAACGCTTTAAAAGTATTATGGTGTTTATAACTACTGTATGTTAATTTTTGGGTACGCATAGACTTTCTAGACACTACAGTAAATATTTCGGTACAATCTAAAATAACTCTACAATTTGTAAAATTATTGAAACATGAAGGTAAGCATGTTAGATTTTTATGGCGTGAAGGTATAGTGGTGATGAATTGTTTATATAAAATTTCATATAATAAATGTATAAATGTTAAAAATATGTTTGAAACTGTACTTTGAGAAATTCGAAACCTGTATGCCAAGTCTAAATGTGGAGTATTAAGTCTCAACTTCATTAAGGTTAAAAGCAATTGATCAATTTTCTGCAATTTTTCAACCTTCCAGCCTAAGTAATAATTTATTTCTAAGTCCTTAATCAAATTAAACAGTGCTCTGAAAACATTTCCATTAGGAAGACCTGTGTATAAAACAACCAATTTGTCATTGTGTTCGATTTGTTGAAAATTAAAATGGGGGGACATATCAGTTATTTTAGATTCCGCCTCTTTCAGTTCTTTTTCTAAAAAATAATTCTCAGCCTGCAACATTGAAGATTGGCCGGAAGAGAAAGAAGAGATTGAAATATTTTGTTCAACTGTAACATCAGTTGTTGCCTGAGTCTCTGTGGTCGATAAACAAGGCAATCCATCCGGAGTTATATGGGAAGGACCAGGCAAATCATTCAATGCAGACCTAATCAATAATAAACGTTTTAAAAAAACATTTTTTTACATTAACCGCTTCTAATTTACATATCACTCTCAATTAAACACTCCATGGTGGAATCCGAGGATATATTCGAACTTTCCGATATTTTCGGACGCTTCACAGCCGGTTTTCTTTTTATATCAGGAAAGTTAAACCTTTTTCCAATATTATGTTGGAATATTTCTGGGCCATTTTCTTTTTTTCCATCACGAAAATGACAACTACAAACGTAAGCACCTGGACCTGGTTCTGCATTTTTCCTGTTTACGAATAATTAAAAGTTACTTATGAATTATTTTATACTAATTATTAAACAACATTAGATATAGATAATACAAATATAAATACATTAATAAGCGTTTCCATCTTGATTTTTTCTTTTTCTCTTTTGGAAATCTGAAAAATTTGCATGTTTCACGCTGACTGTAGTGTTTGCACTTAGCAGCCCAACATTTCGCCATCATATACCCCTCCTAAAAGTTAATAGTAATACATTAAAATTGTTTTAGAAACGATATTAGATGTGAACTTTTTTTTGAACAAGTTAAAGTGCTTGGTATATACTTATTAGGCTTAAATTAAAATACTTAGATAATGTTAATGTTTGTTTGTAATTGTACTACTATAAATTTTGGTAGTTTTTCGTGTAAAATAATGCTCTATAAGAAAACAACAAATAATTTAAGGTTAGGTTAAAAAAGTAAAATTTATATTTAATATACATACTCACCAAGATTTGGAAAAAAAAACTCTTCAGATTGACTGTCGACACGACACTATCACTCACAACTGTTTTTTACCGCTGAATATTACTCTAATTCACCAAAAAACGATAAAATCATTAAATCTAAAGGGAAGAACAGCTTTGTTTGGATTCAGTGCCTAAACAAATATGGCGGCGTGACGTCACCACTAATCGTGCGTATTGCAGTGTTGAAACAATGTTCCTAGATGGCGTCTTCCGAATTGCAACTGTTATTTTTCACTTGTCATTTCTACAACTTGTCAATTGTCACAAAGTTCAGTTGTTCAAGATCGCCATTTAAGTTTACATTTTACATCTAAATAGGAATTTAATCGATTTGCCCTTAGATCGCCCACATTAGAAGGTAGGATGTACTGAAAATCGCATTTAGTTTATTTTACTTGAACTGTTCTCACAGTAAAAGAGCCGAAGATTGATCAAATAAATATCTGCTTTGACATTTACTAGTTCGCCTCCCTCGAAAAAGAGACACCATTATTTTCTTTACTCTGTACCTGTTAAATTAAGTCATTTTGCAAATTAGGCCGATTTGTAATTGAGACATTTCCAGGCAGACAAACATGAACGCAGATCCAAGGAGACCTGATAAAGTGCAGCGATACGTCCCAAACAAGAACGCTACCAATGGAGAAGACCTTACTTCAGATTATATGAATATTATGGGTAAGTTTCTTAGCAATTGTTTGTCATGGAGGTATTTTTGTACTGTTATCACTCCTTGATAAGCTAAAACTCTAGTATTACCTTGCATAATGACCGAAAATGATAAACAATGCAAGATTATCATTGTTAGCATTGTTGGTTGCCCTATTGAGAGTATGCGTGCGGATTCACATTAGTGTTCAAATTCTCATATGATAATTGCATTCCGTAGGTCAGCCACCGACCACGGCAAATGCAGCCGGTGCGTCAATGATGGAGAAACACCATCAGGATACTAATGTTGAACCTCACCATCATCTAGCGAACTCATGTCCGGACGAGATCCAAACGAATGACGAACTCACTGTCACTACGAATGCCGCTAATGTGATCCCCACCAGCCCTCAATACGGCGTCGCCATTATCCCAAATAATCTAACTGCGACAAATGCTGATTTGACTCATTCGGACACGATCACTGTACCGTCGGATGGTTTAAGTGAAACGGCAGCCGGGAAAACGTTAAATGAAGACCCAAAAGATATACATGCCACTCCAAGTAGAAACGAACGGTTTAAAGTTGTTAAAATTGCAAGTCTTGAACCTTTTAAGCGTGGCAGGTGGAAATGTATGGATTACGTTGATGAAGCGCCCCCGCCTAACGTAAATAATCCGAACAGTAACATGATTGGTGGTAATAAAACTAGTCAATCAGTCGGAAACGCTTCCATCACTCCTGGAGTGTATTTGCAAACTCAAAGTTTGCCTCAGCAACAGATACAACAAATGCTGTTGCAAGGCGGATTTACCAATGGAACGCAATTTTTCCCTAATGTGCCCGCCCAGTTGATTCCCCAAGGACAGTACTTTTATCCGCAAGTGCAACAAGGTCAAACAGTACCTCAACCGGTCCCCTCAACAATGCCTACTCAATTCTTGAACAATCAACCGTACTTTACCGCAGGCGTAGTTACAAATCCAGGTTTCACCTTACCGCAAAGTTATCCAAACATTCAGTACGTGCCGATTCCCGCCCAAGGTAGTGCGTTTGTCCCCACAAGTCAAACAACAGTTCACTTGCCGGCAAACTTTCAACAAAGTCAAAGTTATTCGGGTCAGCCCACAGTGTCTCAAGCAAATTTGACTCAGAGCAACAGTTTAGTAAATGGACACGCATTCCTGCAAGAACAAAACAACAGTCAATCGGGCAAAAACGTGATTGTAGTTAACTCGCAGCCGCAGCTAGTGCAGAATCCTCCATTAGTAGTTCAAACACAACAACAACCGTTTCAGCAACAAAACAGTACTTCGAACGCTGCCAGTAATTTTCAACCTCAAAACAGTAGTGGTGTTGTTGTTCAACAAGCGCCTCAACAACAACAGCAACAACTAACTCAACAACAACATCAACAAGGATTTGACGCCAGCAGTGTGTATACTAATCCTCAATTCACGATGAGCGTTAATAGTTTGACAGTATTGGATGCAACGAACGAACCTGCAAATCAGGAAGTGCTCAAAGAGACTAACAGTGTGGTGGAAGCGGTCGCCAGTGATAATGCCAACGAGGATCCGAATAAGAACCCTGTCGTTAATGCCATCGATAATAAGATCGAACAGGCAATGGATCTGGTTAAGAGCCATCTCATGTATACTGTAAGTAGTCGTTTTTAGTTAAAATTCAAAATATTTACGGTTATTTTTTTTCGGTGTAGGTAAGAGAAGAAGTGGAAGTTCTCAAGGAAAAAATCGCTGAATTAATGGAAAAAATACAACAGCTAGAAACTGAGAACAACTATCTTCGCGCTCAAATTCCAAAGAATCAAACGCTGGCACCGCCTCCAACGACGACGAATACCGTTCTGCCTCAGAATATAGCCGTGGTAAATCCGACTCCGAGTGTGATCCAGGCTCAAATAACTCCGAATGTGACGAATGCTCCCGTGCCAGTTACAAGCAATCCTCCCAGTCAACAAGCCATTCCAAATAGTAACAATAGCAACACTGTTACAACTGCTGCGCAGTCAACACCTAAAGATCCTGCACAGCAACAACAATAAGAAAGATGTGTTGATAAAGAAGAAAAAGATACTGATACTGAGCTCGTTTCCTGTTTTATTTTTTAAGGAGTATCCGTTCGTTCTTTTTCTGTTTAGTTTTTTGTTTTGGCCGTCTACCTCACTGAAACAGTGTTTTTACGGATACTTGATTTGCACAGCGCTTGCGTTTAAAATAAGTGATTTTAAAAAAAGTTATTATTGTTTTGTAATACTTATGTAATCATAGATTGTGTGTGGGCGTGTGTAACGTTCGAATAAAGCAATGGATTCTTGTTGTTGCAGGAATTCTTAGAGGACTTTAGTGCATTTTAGCTCTCTTAGTAGGAAGCATTTTCCACAATAGGTATTTCTTTAGTTGCTTGATTTTGCACGTTAATTGTACAACTTTATAGTGAATGGAAAAATAAAGACGAGAGAACTGTGTAACAAAAAAAAGAGAACTCTAAAGGAAAGCCAAATTTTTCATTTGGTGCTATTTTAAAACTACATACTGTGATTTTCTTAAAAAAAGAGACAAAAAAATTATATATAACTATTAGTTAATTGTTTTTTACCTGAACAAACCCTTTTTGCTAATTAACAGCGAGAAAATAAGTATTTTTGTAAATTAAATCTCCGATTATTTCAGTTACGTGTAATTTGAAACAAAGGCTTTTTTAGTGTTTAATATGCATTTTATTATTATTATTATTATTTTTAAATAATATTAATCATTGTTTGAACCTTAGAAGAACATTGAAAACGAGGCTGTAGACTAAAAAAACGGAAAATTGTATGTGACTAGATGTTATTCCAAAATAAAATCAAATATGTAACCCTAAAAATATACGCGTATATTTATCCCTTTACAAAAGCAATTGCTCTTTCATTTCAAATTTCCTTCTCAACAGGATGTTTGCAAAACGTCCAGTTAAAGTTAAATTCCAGTTAAATAGGCTGTTTCTTTGTTACAGGTATGATATTCAGTATGTGTGGGTTAATGTTGCGCATGAAATGGTGCGCCTGGGTGGCCCTTTATTGTTCTTGCATAGGGTTTGCCAATACCAACTTTAATGATGACAGCAAACAGGTATGCAACGATATTTTTCATCAACTAGTACCTACTAATTGAAATTTTTCTTTATCGTCAGGTTTTTAGTTCTTTTATGTTGTCAGTTTCTGCCATTGTGATGTCATACCTTCAAAATCCCACTCCAATGTCACCACCATGGTCTTCCAGTTCAGATTAGTCATCAAAGTATTTAATGTAACAGATGATTTCAACAAAATTTATTAATATATGGTTGATTGTGTGTGGTAGAAACAACAAATCCTTATGAAATTTCTCAAAAATATTCAAATTAAAACACGAAATGCCATTAATCTTTTATCTAATCGTTAATTAAAACAAAAATATATTAATATATTGTTATTGAATGGTAACAATTATTATTTAGCATTCATTTGTTTCGTAACTTCGAACTGTTAACAAGACATTTTCTTGCCAGGAACGACCACTGCAATTCCTCTTTGGGTAAGTTTAACACGTACGTTTTATGTTAACAAGTGACAAAACCACTATTTAATATCACAAAGCAACATCTCGATATTTCGATATCTCGTCTGCTGAATTATTGCTCAACGAATTTCTACTATTTAATCGTTCAAGTTGCTTTTTGTAGATCAGAAAGTCCGGCCCATCCAAGGGACCATAATAAATGGGAACTCCATAATTCTCTAATGGTCTTGCATAAAATCCCGTCCGATTCTTAATAATACTATGGCCATCCTCATTGAGACCTCCGTCCATTGACTGACACCTAGTTAGCTTTGTCGATGGTAACGTGGCCGCATAGTTTACCTCCGACATGGCTTTACCAACCGCTGGCCATCTCGGAAACGTGTAGTCGAGAAAACGCAAGTCGACGAGAGAATGTGACTTTTTCTCTGGATAAATTAATTCGCTCTGATCAGGTACAAAGATGCTGGCGTTGAATTCACTGGAATAATTGAACCCAGCTGGGGGATATGCTAACGGTACCATGTGGAAGTTGTAGTTGTGATTGTTCCAGAGTTGGGGCATTGAACCGTACCTTGTGGAAAGTTTTTCAGGTCAATAGGTTGTCTGAATCAGTATTCAATTCATAGTTGCAATGCACAATTGATTGGAATATTAATTAATTAAACGGTTATTGGCTACATACCTTTTTAGGCTGCCATCCACTTGATCTACAGGTGAGTGTTCAAAGCCGCTATTATGGTAGAATTGGGGATCGGCTCCAACCACAGCTACCCCAGACAATTCTTGTATTCGCTTATCTATCAAATCCTCGTCCTTCCAAAGCGTATAGAGAGACTGGATCAGAACCATCTGGATCACATTAATCATGATTCTCAATAGCCAACAACACAGTTCCGTTATTCCATAAATGTGGCCTATGCCCTGTAAAAAGGAAATCTTCATCAATCGAGATCAAAGAAAAAAAAAGAGAAATTCGCTCGCTTTTTCTTATTTTGTTTGTTGCGCTTAAAAGGTGTTTTATTGCAAAACGCACGTGCCTACAAGAACTGGTCAGGAGTTTCTTTATTCTAGTTGGCCTTGCATTAATCGATCTAACAAAATATCAATAAGGAATTTAATTGTTAAAAACTTAAATAAACAAAATATATTTAATTTTAAAGGTTTCGTTGACTTACCCAGTAATTTACGGCCATGTGTATGGCTAATCCTGCTTCTGGAATGGTAAGAATCATTGTTGCGAATATCCATGTGACCAAACATAGGGTGTTTTTCTAAAAATTCAAAAAATCACGGTTAGTTTTGGTCAGTTTCAATATGTTCTTTTAACGAAAATTTTACGCATAAAAGGTATAACTAAATTGAGCGATTACAATGCAGAAACGTCAATTAAGATTCGGATAGTTGTAACCCGAATCAATTTCTGAAATTGTATTTTGGCTTGCCCCAAGTTAAGTTTTAGTAAGGGTTTTAGATAGATATAAAGTTCTTCGACATTTTATGAAGAAACCTCTTTTGGTGTACTTCTTGAGTAATGTCGATACCAACACATTAGCATCTTAGCTTGCAACCTTCAAATGCACCTACAACGAAAAAAATTCTTCTTCTCAGGTAATTGCCTAGAAATAAACACCCACAAGGCAAATAACGGTAAAATAAGAAGAAGAATAAAATTAATACAGTTTTGTCATTGAATTTCAATCATGACAATTGACCTCGTCTATGCCGCGTTATAATATATCGGTCGTAGCGTGCGAACCAAAAACAAAAAAACAAAAGAATTAACTGAAAACAATGGTTGAAGACTTCATCTTCATCTTCTTCGTTGGTAATCTTCAACAACATTATTTTTACGTGAAACGGATGTTTGAGTAATATTTTAACAAAACTTACTGTGGCAAGTCCGTGAAGAAGCAGCGCCGCGAATAGGCTCATAGCAAAATATCCTGCCGATAACAGTACTGCGACAGCGGGCAATACTTTGGAAGACGATTCCAGGATGATCCATATCAGTTCGAAAGCGAACGCAATAAGATAAGCGATCTAATAAATCAGCACATTAATTAACAGTTAAAATTCAGTTTGGAGAGTAAAAGTACTACTGGTTGCTTAATTAATTGTTAATTTATTCGGCATTCAAAGAAAGTCAGTACTAATACGTAAAAATAAAGGGTTTTAACATACGATTAATGGTACTGTTAGGTAACGACCTCCGTCGAGCGGTTTTTAAACGGCGTTAAATTGCTTTTTGATGTTATTATGCAAATAAAAGGTGACAATGATACGGGTTTCTTACTAGTGTGGTACCATAATAATTTAATCGACCCAATGGGTTCAGTTTAAAACTTAATTACCAACAAGTAAGCGGCAAAGAATCCACAGGCGATTGGTAAACTGCAGCAAAAACATTTTTCGATAAAAGCCATCCTGTATATTTAATTTTTAAATTTCCGTTTCCGCCTGAACATGTTTTTGGCGCCCCTCAAACGGCACTTTACGCGCACTGAAAACTCAAAATTTTCATTATCCTTGTTGACGCAAGAGTTTTTCGAAATTGTCTTCCCGAAAAACGCGCACACACTCACCACACATACAAGTGGGTGAGGCCTTAGACACTATGAGTAATCAACCAGGTAGGTTATTTACAACTATTTGAATAGTTTGTATTCACGTGCGTACATTACTTTCTCTTTACCTCGCCTTCCCACCAAGACAATTTTATTTAAACAATGCCATATCGTTTTAAAATTATTCCTTAGAGATAGGCAATTAGATCTGCATGTGAATGATTTACTGGTTGTATATATTCAATTTCATGGTATAGTTCAATGTTGCCAAACTAATTTTTGGCTTGAAAAACTAAAAGAAAATCTCTTTTAATTAGAATTTAATCCTCAATTTGTTATACTGCTAGCTATTTTCATTATAATATTTAGTCAAATAATTATTATCTATTAATATTTCAAATATTAGAAAAGGTCTGGAAAATTTAACGGCAACACTGTAAACAATTGTGTAACTTGTGATACAAAGGTAGAAGGTAAGTTTTTTTGCCAATTTTTAAGCTTACTTGGATTAAAAACGACAAAGGTAGGAAGTCTATGTTATTTTATCATTTTTTCTTCCAAGATAAATTTTGAAAAATATAAATTCAAGTATAACTCTTCGAATGTAGATTTATAGGTTAGAACAATTACATAAAAAAATCAATTGGTGTTATATCAGATCAAAGCTATCGGGTCGATTGTTCTTTTGTCAAAATTTACTTTTTTCAGAAAGAAGTCACAATGTCGGACTCCCCAGCAGCACCAGCTAGACACATGAAATTCCCATACACTCTTGGTGCCAAACTGGTCCAGTTTCCATACAAGTTCTATTTCCAAAACAATTGGGTTTTTAAATATTATTTGTTTGCATTTGTTGTGGGAATTCCAGTTTTCAAAAAAATCAGCAATTTAGGTAATCAATGCAGTTGTTTTTCCTCAAACAGTAATTTAATGGCGGTAATGTGGTTTTCAGCAAATTCTCCCGAAAATGTGGCTAAATGGGCAGAAATTCGTCGTAAACAAGCTGCCGAACACCATTAAACAATTTTTAAGTACTACATAGCATATTGTGGAAATTAATTTAATTATTTTGGAACATTTTATGTTGAAATTAAATATGTCTTAGAAGGCTAGTCCAAAATCAATTGTTTTATTTAGAAAATAGAACTTCTTATCGTCTTAATTGGTAGTGTTCATTTGTTTTTGCTTCTTTTATCTCTTGAAACATTTGGAAATTTATGACGATAGTGGTTCTGTTGTTTTAAATATAAATTTAGAAAAATTATAATGAATTATCGATGTTGAATATGTTTTTCTTAATTAAACTTAAAGTTTTCAAGATTACAAAAGGTAAGGAATCCATCTAATTGAATAGAAGAAGAATAAAAATGGTTGCCTACATCCCGTTTTCCCGCCAAAATTTTCAAATAACCTTAAATTAAACACGAATATGTTTTTCAAGTATTTTAGGCAATTTTTCTATTACTACAGTTTATTTTTCAATAAATTTATCAGACGCCAAAGCGAATCAAAGGGAAACCATGGAAGTCACCGTACACGTTGTAAGTCCAATTAAAAAATCAGTCATGTCTTTTGAAAATAAATATTTTCTTTATCTGAACTCTTCTTCCCAAGGGGGTCTTGTTTTGAAAATTATTTCAAAATCCCGGTTATTATTACGAAAAACATAAGGTTCACTTGCACAATCGTGACTTTTAACCGTTCGATTATAATGTTTTTATCTTAAACTCAATACTGTGCATCCCATTTTAGCTATTGTATCCAACATGACAACCACTCAGGCACAAGTCCTTTCTGGAACAGAACTTGCCAGGTAAATGTTCTTGATAGAAATAAGAATCGAAATGAAATCTGAATATTTCAGAGAAATAAAGAATCAATTGAAAAATAATGTGGCAAAATTAAAGGAACGTGTGGCAGGTGTGGAACCGAAATTGGCGATAGTTCAAGTTGGGGGACGTGAAGATTCAAATGTCTATATTCGAATGAAAATTCAAGCAGCAGCTGCAGTGGGAGCCATAGCTGAACACATTAAATTGTCTAGAAATACGACTCAGGAAGAGTTGCTTGATAAATTACATTTTTTAAACAATGACCCAAAAGTTCATGGAATAATTGTTCAAATGCCTTTGGATTCTGTGAATCAAATCGATTCTCATTTGATCACGGACTCGGTATCACCGTTAAAAGATGTTGATGGGTGAGCTGAAGTGAAAATTGCAATATTCATTGGATGTTTAATATTCGATTTTTAGGCTACATACGATGAACGAAGGCAGATTAGCCATAGGAGATTTAAAAGGCTTCTTACCTTGCACTCCCGTAGGTGTTTTGGAATTGATTAAAAAATCCGGAGTGCAACTGGAAGGAGCAGATGTAGTGGTGCTTGGACGGAGTAAAATCGTTGGAACTCCTGTAGCCGAATTGTTGAAGTGGCATCACGCCACTGTCACAGTGTGTCATTCCAAAACGAAAATTTAAAGGAAAAGGTGGAATTTAGAGTCTTGATTTTTTTTAAACTAATTGAAATTTTATTTTAAAGTGTCAGCAGGCTGACATTCTGGTGGTAGCCATTGGAAAAGCACAATTTGTGAAGAAAGATTGGGTAAAACCTGGTGCTGTTGTGATTGACTGTGGAATTAACAGTATTGCAGGTACATAGGTATTCTTTTGTTTCTCTCTGTTCTGGGCAAAGTCCCCATTATTATCGCATGTTTTGTTAATAAGTCGGAGATCAGGTTTTCTATTTATTTCTTCTTTTTTCGAAAATCCTGAAAGATAAATAATATTCAATTATAATTACGTTCAATGCTAGTGTGCTGTTAACCCTCCGACCACTGACTGATAATGAGCTTTTTAATTACTACCGCGCTTATTTATATACTGTACTCGTAATCGTCTTTGCCGGCACGTCAAAAGGCAGGCGTAGCCTTTTGTCGATGTGATAAAGGTATGAGAAGTTACTAAAGATGAGGAATACCTGTGACAAAAAAATAAAATTCTGTTGGACTACAAAATAACCCCTGTTAATGATAGAAGGGTTAATTCTACATTTTAATTTTTTAATAATAAGTCAAATTACATTTTATTGCGCCATATTAGAATTAGCATTAATCCAGATATGCTTAAAGACAAAATAAAAAACAAGAATTAACTATTTTATTTATTTTGAAGATTTAAACAATTAATTGAACACATTTTCCATTTTAAATTTTTTATTTTTCTTTTATTTATTTTTTGTCTTTTTTTTTAATTTTTTGACATTAGAACCACATCTGCGACGGCTTTAGCTCAACTTTGGCTATCCTTAAGCAGACCTAATGCCTCTTCAAAAAAAGATATTTCTGAAAAAAAATAATATTTTTTAATTATAATTGTGTTGCCGGTGCTATTAAAAGTTCGCTCGGTATATCTGGGTTATATACAGGGTGTTTTCGAACTACTAATTTTATTTTTAAAGGATGATTAACCACCTCAAAAGAAGACGATTAAACCCAAAAAAACTTTAACGAAAGGTGAATAATAAAAGAGATATGATTTTTTAAATAATTTATTTTTAAGTAATTCATAATTGAAGACCATAAATAACAAAGAGACTAAGGGCCGATTGCACCACCTTCACTTAAATGCTTAAGTTTCACTTAAGTATTTAAGTGAAACTTATTGTATTGTACCAGTCATTCAAAACACACATCATTCATTGTTTTGAATGACTGGTACAATACAATAAGTTTCACTTAAATACTTAAGTGAAACTTAAGCATTTAAGTGAAGGT
>JABRWK010000001.1:1402206-1581169 GCA_013372445.1 Hypothenemus hampei | reverse complement strand
AAAAGAGATATGATTTTTTAAATAATTTATTTTTAAGTAATTCATAATTGAAGACCATAAATAACAAAGAGACTAAGGGCCGATTGCACCACCTTCACTTAAATGCTTAAGTTTCACTTAAGTATTTAAGTGAAACTTATTGTATTGTACCAGTCATTCAAAACATACATCATTCATTGTTTTGAATGACTGGTACAATACAATAAGTTTCACTTAAATACTTAAGTGAAACTTAAGCATTTAAGTGAAGGTGGTGCAATCGGCCCTAAGTGCCAAAAAATGATAAATGGAGTTTTTGCCATTACAAGATACTAAATATCATGAAGAATATTATATCAATTGCTTTCTTTTTTTTTAAGAGCATATTTGCAGAATGTCTTTCTTACTTATGGTCCACAATTGAGGCATTTAGAATTAGAGAGGCCTAATCCCAAAATAGTAAAACCGAGAAAATTGAATGTGAAATTTTTTTAAATTTTTTAAATCCATTTGCGACTAATTTTTAATTTTTCTAAAGCGCTTGTTTTATTCAAATTGAAGGGGATCTAAACTGATCTATTTTGCCAAAAACAATAACGAAGATAATTGGACATGTTGGTTAGGTTTTTTTGTTAATTTTATACAATTGCTAAAGTACAAAAAATGTAATGAAACTAGTATGAAGGACTTGTATTAAATTAACTCACTTTAGCATAAAGTACTATAGCATTTGAAGCTTGTAGGCCAAGAAGGTGTTATGTCAAAATTTATGTTTTGAGAAAAATGATTTTAAAGTTTTGACATACCGTCAATTGGGGTAATAAGGAACGAATCTTTCAGTTTGTGTTCGTATGAGTTCGTGTTGAACTTTCAATCTTGGGGGTATGTGAATCTCAAACTTAATATAAAACCCTTCAATGTTCACATACTCTTCCAAGTTGAAAATTCAACAGGAACTTCTTCGATTACAAACTGAAAGATTTGTTCCTTATTACCCCAATTAACGGTATCACTTTTTTTGCCTGTATTGAGAAATCAGAATTAATTGTTACTTTTAATGGACATTTTTTTCGACAGTGATTTTTCTCAGGATAATAGTTTACGTCTTTAGCTAACGGATTGCATAGAATACTCCATTTCGAAAAAAATGACATAACACCTTCTTTGCCTGTACTCTTCATTTGTATTTAAATTTATAAAAATTTCAAAATCTTTAAAAATGTCACTTAAGACCAGTTAACTCCATCCCCTTCAATTGTTTTATTTTTAATTAATTATCAAGAATATCCAGTCGGTTTATCACCTTCATTTCAAAAGATGATAAAAGAGATCCTATGGATCTTAATATTAAAATAAAACTTGTGGCTCTATTTATGAAATGACAATGCAATTGTCGATAGGCCGATGTGCTATTGAGACTTTGAATAATGGACAGTATTTCTGTGATCATAACTGAATATTAAAAATTTGTAGGTTAAGCTACTTTAATTCTGAACACCTCAGTTATCGTAGATGTAAATTGTTTAAAAAAATCATATCTCTGTAACTGTGCAATTTTCATTTAGGTATTTTGAGTTTGTTCGGTTTCTTTTAAGGTAGTTAATCACCCTCCTTGAGAAAAATTAAAAACAAAAACAAAGAAATTGTTAATGCGTAAATTGTTTAAACAGTCATATATCTGATATTTATGCAATTTTCATTAAAGTGTTTTGAGTCTAGTCAGCTTCTTTTAAGGTGCCTTATGACCTCTTAAAAACAAAATAAGTTGTTTGGAAACACTCTATATAGGTAATTTTTTAAGATGCTCTACCATTTTAATGGTGGTAAAATTTAAACATTCTTAAAAAAATATAAAAGTGAATAATTGGAAAAAATCCTATTTATTTTTGAAATAAACAATTTTATAACGTACCATATAGGCTATTGCGCAATTTGGGCAACCCTATTAATTACAATATTTGGCAACCTTAAATACAATATGGAAACACGTATTTAATAGTCTATGACCCCCCCTATCAACAATTTTAAAGTTATCCATTAATTACCGGTCCCTTCGTATAAATAGTTCTAATACCAAACCACTGTAAACGAGATACCCTGTAGAAGTCGAGGCCAAGTCGATAAACGATAAGAGACTATAAAAGCTTTAGTTGGTCTTCGGTATGTCATAGAACAAAATTTGTCTCAAGTAGTTTGTTTTTGGGGTCCAATCATAAACCATTATTGAAATGGCCCATAAAGAAGGTAATTAATTTTCTACAATTCTTTCACTTTACCTTTCCGATGGTAAAAATTTGCAAAATTTTCAGATCCCTCCAAAGCTTCAGGACAGAAACTCGTCGGAGACGTGGCGTACGAAGAAGTAAAAGAAGTCGCATCGCATATTACACCAGTTCCAGGTGGAGTGGGCCCTATGACTGTAGCAATGCTAATCAAAAATACCGTTTCCAGTGCGGAAAAAGTAGCTGGAAATGCGAAAAACCTTTGGAATCTAAGTTATTTGCCTTTGAATCCTTTAAATCCAGTTCCGAGGTAAATAAACTATTGTTTGTGCAAAGAAAGCATCGCATTAGATAGCGCTTATGACAATCTTGTTTGTTTCGTTAGCCTTCTGACCTCTTGTTTATTATCATCAAATCATGTGCACTGAATGGGGAATTACTTTATTGTAGAGGGTTAATCGAAAAATATTGTCAACCTCCCTTATTTGAAGTTATAATTTCTAAATAACTCTGTATATATTTTAGTGACATTGCAATTGCCCGCGCTCAGACCCCAAAAGATATTGCCTTATTGGCCGAAGAAATTGGCCTTTTACCTTCAGAGGTATCACTATATGGTAAAAAAAAGGCGAAAATTTCCCTTTCAACTTTGGACAGACTGCAAAACAATCAAAATGGAAAATATGTTGTTGTTACTGCGTAAGTTAATAACACATCCTTCTTCACAAGGATTTTCAAAAGTTTCTTTCCCAAATAGTATCACAGCCACTCCCTTTGGTGAAGGTAAAAGCACCACAATGATGGGTTTGGCGCAAGCCTTCTCGAGTAGATTAAAGAAAAATACTTTTGCCACTATGAGACAACCATCTCAAGGGCCGACGTTTGGAATTAAAGGTGGAGCGGCTGGAGGTGGTTACTCCCAAGTAATCCCCATGGATGATATGAATCTTCATTTGACTGGCGATATTCATGCCATAACTGCGGCGAATAATTTGTTGGCCGCTCAATTGGATGCTCGAATATTTCACGAAGCCACTCAAACCGATCAGGCGTTGTACAATCGATTGGTGCCGAAAATTAAAGGTGTCAGAAAATTTTCCAAGATTCAATTGAGACGGCTGGAACGTTTGGGTATTCAGAAAACGGATCCAGACAGTTTAACGGACGAGGAGAAAACGAAATTTGCACGACTGAACATTGATCCGGAACATGTCATTTGGAATCGAGGTAAATTTGAGATATGCCAGTAACTATTATTTTATTTAATTTTTCATTATTTTAGTAATCGATATCAATGACAGATACCTAAGGGAAATCACCATTGGAGAATCACCCACAGAGAAGGGTTTAACGAGGAAAACGGGTTTCGTGATTTCAGTGGCCAGCGAGATTATGGCTATCCTGGCTTTGGCAAGTGGTATAAGGGATTTTAAGGAACGGTTGTCGAAAATGGTAGTCGCTTTTAGTAGACAAGGTGTGCCAATTACCGCTGACGATTTGGGAGTAACTGGAGCTCTATTGGTACTTTATATTTTTTTCTGATTTCTTACCCTTTTCAAAAAAATCGCCTCATTTAATAGGTGCTATTAAAAACTACATTTTTCATTAATTTCTATATAAAATCATCCCGAACTACATAAATTCTTTAACAGGTATTGCTCAAAGATACTTTGGAACCAACATTATTGCAAACCCTGGAGGGATCGCCAGTGTTTGTTCACGCAGGGCCATTTGCCAATATCGCCCATGGTTCCAATTCAATTCTGGCTGATAAAATCGCATTGAAACTAGTTGGTCCAGATGGAATTGTTGTCACTGAAGCTGGTTTTGCTTCGGACATCGGCATGGAAAAATTCTTCAACATTAAATGCCGAACATCCGGCGATATTCCCAATGCTGTTGTTCTGGTAACTACTGTTAGAGCATTGAAAATGCATGGAGGCGGTCCACCTGTAACCCCGGGGGCTCCATTGGCACCTGAATATGTACAGGAGAATTTACAATTGCTCAAGGCCGGTCTGCCTAATGCCATTAAACACATTAGTAATGCTAAGAAGTTTGGGATACCAGTTGTGGTTGCCATTAATCAACACACGTAAGTTGATATATGAACTATATATGGCACTAGATAATTTCTTGTTTAGAAATGATACTGAAGATGAAATTCAACTGCTCATTGACGAATTGAAGAAAGAAGGAGCCTATGACGTAGTTTTATCCAAACATTGGGCCCTGGGTGGTTTGGGAGCTGAGAATTTGGCGAAAGCTGTTGCCAAAGCTGTGGAACAACCTAGCAACTTTAAACTTTTGTATGAATTGGATTTGCCTTTGAAGAGGAAAATTGAAATTATCGCTAAAGAAATGTACGGTGCCGGACAGGTTTCTTATACGGATGTGGCTGAAAGTAAATTGCAACAATACGAGGAACAAGTAAAAAAGATGATTTGCATAGAATGATTCAAGGCGTAATTTTGTGTTTTTAAAGGGGTTTGGAAAATTGCCTGTTTGCATGGCTAAGACTCAAGCGTCTTTAACTGGAAATCCAGCTATTAAAGGAGCACCAACCGGATTTACATTGGACGTAAAGGATGTCTCTGCTTCAATCGGAGCTGGTTTTATCATCCCACACACTGGAGAAGTACGTTAAATATTAAGACCCAATACTTGTGTCAACATATCACTGTTATTTACAGGTTAATAAGATACCAGGCCTTCCGACACGTCCTGCTATTTACGACATTGATTTGAACATTGAAACCGGGGAAATCGAGGGACTTTTTTAAATGACTAGTTTTTAACAGCTATACTTATAAATTTATGCTTTTAACTAAACAGTGTTATTTCACTTTAACAGCTGCTCTCAATTTCGCTGATCGGCTCCTATTATTGTCCTCAACTTCATCAAAACTAGGTACAATCACATGTTTATGTAACATTTTCCAATTGTTCTCCATTATTTTGGAAACATCTTGAATGTCCAAATTAAAATTGTGACTATTAAATTTTAATGGTAAAGGATTGGCGGCATTTTCAATAACGTTTCCCATAAGATGACGTTTAACAATGGTATCTTCTAAGGAATGAAAAGTTATCGTTACTAGACGTCCTCCTATTTTTAAATAGTGGCGCGCTAGTAAAAGTCCATAGTTTATTTCGTTTAATTCGTTGTTCACAAAAATACGTAGGGCTTGAAAAGTTTTTGTTGCAACGTGTTTTTTTTGTCTCCTTTGTTTTCGACTATGGTTTCCACCAAGTCGGCTAATTCTTCTGTTGTAGTTAATTTTTTAAACAAATATCGAGACTCTATTATGGCTCGTGCGATTTTCCTTGCCTGTTTCTCTTCACCGTAATATTTAATAATTTTGTAAAGGTCTTCTTCTGGTGCATTGCTAAGAACTTCAGCGGCAGTAGGAATAGCCGGATCTCTCGTTCCGTCCATTCGCATATCGAGCGGTCCGTTTTTCGATACGGAAAACCCCCGATGGGGTAAATCGAACTGCATAGAAGAACATCCATAATCGAATAAAATACTATCAATGGAGTTCCTGTTATATCCATTATCTTGTAGTAACTTTGGCAAATCGGAAAATTTTCCTAGTAATGGCACTACTCTAGATGGAAACTCTTGGGCCAGTTCTTGAGCAAATGAATAAGCTAAAGGGTCACGATCAACGGCAATTACTGTTACATCAGGTTGTTCTTGTAAGATTCTTCTTGAGTGACCGCCTGAACCAAATGTCATATCAATGACAACTTCATTAGGTTTTAGCTTCAAAAATTTAACTACTTCGTTTACCATAACCGGTACATGAGGAATATTTCTACTATTATCGACTACTGTACAAAATAATCTATTATAATTGCCTTTAAGAGCAAGTCGCAAAATCGAGCCCATTATTTACTGGACTTAATGGAAATCAACTTCCTGAAAAAAGATGTTTCCTCTTCCTTCCTTAATTCCTCCAAATAGTCGTTGGATAGTACTCTATTGCACTGATCTGCTGTGAGGCTCGTAGCAGAAGACGAATACACTCTCTTGTACTTGTCTTTGTTTACGTTATTGACCAACTTTTGTAATGCTAGATACTGCTGATCCCAGTACTTGTGATTCGATTCAAAGTCGTTTTCCTTATAGGCTTGCGTCACGCATTTGGTTAAAAATTCACAGTAATCTCTGGAAAAGATCTGGTACAGTTTTATTCCCATTAGAAAAGGTTCATACATACCGCCCACCCACTTTATTGGCATCAATTGGCCACTTTTCCAAAATTGTTAACACCCTTTTATAGCAAGCAGCTGCGTAAGCCATAATTCATGAACGGTAATTCATTATTAAACTTTAAAATAGCAAAAAAAAGTTGCCAAAGCTATTTATAAAAGTGTGATTATGTTGTAAACTTCTTCTTATCTATTTTAATGCCACGAGCTGTCAGTAGTAATTGCCAACAATGTTGATGATGTCACAGTTTGTCGATTGGTAGAAAATTTAAAAGACGCCAAATGGCGGTTTTCTGGCGATATGTCAAAGTTTACATAGAAATATAGGTTATGTTTCGTTGTTTGGCTTTGATTATTCGTGGTTAACGAAAATCGGGTCTATCACAAGAAATTTCAGGTTTTAAAATGGAAGAGGTGAAAAAAGAAACGACTCGTAACGAGGACGAGGGCGTGGAGATAATACAATTGGACATTGAAAATGAGAACCGCGAGGAAGAGCCAAAAGTGAAGACTGAAGAACCAAAAACTGCTAAAGACTTGTTTTCGGATTTTAAACCGGAGTCTGGCAGTGAAGCTGATCAGGCTGAAGACGATGAGTCTGAGGATGACGATGAAGACGACGAACCATTAGCGAAACGAATTAAAAAGAGAATTCAAAGTCATCAAAAAAGAAACGAAATGATCAAACTTTGAGTAGTCCAAACAACAAAAAGTGGTTTGTAGACTCTTATAATGTTACCCATAAATATATCTTTAATCAACTTTTAGTATTTACAAAAGTACAAAAAAGAATGGGAAGACATTCCATCTGTGAAGCCATGGCTTTCGGAGAGTGTTCATGGTGAGACCTACTTCTACTGTAAATTTTGTAAAAAGGACTATAAATGTGGCAAGAGCGAAGTATTCAAACACATGTCATCCATGAAACACAAACGAAATACCACTCAACCACCTTCAGAGAAAATTATCAAAAAAGTATTCTTGAAAGCACTGTTATAACAAAATCTCATTTTTTCTCTGCAATTTTTAAGCAAATGATGAAATTTAGAGGCCTTCTTTGTCCAGTAGTCACCCCATTTGTCAAATCACGAACGAAAGATGTTTGTTATGACCTAATCAAACCCTATGTGAAATTTTTAAAAGCATGCGGAGTAAAAGGCATTTTGGTTAATGACGTTATAGGCGAGGGTATGTCTCTGACCATCAGTGAACGAAAACGCGTTCTAGAATACTGGTGTAATTTATGTAAAGAATATGGGATTTTTGTAATGGTACAAATTGGAGGAGCTCCATTAAAAAGTGTTATTGAAATGGTAAGTTACTGCAGTAAATTGTGTCTAATTAACGTTTTTATTTTCATTGAAGGCGTTGCATGCAGAGAAAACTGGAGTTGGAGCGGTTGTTTTGTTGCCAGATCTGTATCATAGACCTCAAGATCATTTAGATTTAATAAGATATGTAAAAACTGTCTCAAATAATACTGGCTCAATGCCAATACTTTACCATCACCATCCAAAATATACAAAATTGGACCGTAAGTGCCTTATTGGAACTTGTTTTGAGTAGCCTAAAATTGATTATTCTACAGTTGACATGAAAAAATTTCTATTGGACATAACTGGAGAAGTTGACACTTTTGTAGGGCTGATTTATACTACGGGCGATTTACAAGAAACCGTCTCAGTTATGGAACTGAATCCTGAAAAATTCATTGTTTTTATGGGAACGGACGAGGTCAGATGGAAAGGTTCCATCTTCAATTTGTAAATCTTTTTCCATTTCTAGGGCATGCTTGGAGCTGTAGCCAGTGGGTTTACTTGTGTAATGAGTAATAGTTTAAATATTTTGCCCAAACTTGCTGAATCGATATGTTCTTGTATGAAAAATGGAGAAATTAAGAGCGCCCAAGCCTCACAGGCGTTACTAACGAAAGCAATTACCAATATTTATAATCATGGTATATTAGTAGGGCAAGTTGTTGTGAAAGTAATTGTTATAACAATTTGAGTTTTTAGGAGAAACAGTGCCAGCCTTAAAAGCAGCCATGACTATAATTACCAAATTACCCATGGACACAGTTAGAGAACCATTGCAAACCATTTGGGAAGGTACTGTGTTAAAGATGCGCGAAAAACTTAGAGAAATTGGTATAATTTAAAATGTTGCTTTTAAGATTTTCTGTACATTTGATAGTTATTTAAAGATTTTTTTAAATACGTTGTATAAATATTGAAATGACGGCGGTGGTATTATTTATTTCACAGATTTTCCATTGACTTTCCGAAAGAATTAACAGATATGAATTATTTGTCAATAATTTGTGCTTTATTCCTTTAAAACGTCAAAAAATATTCGTTTTAATATTAAACTAAACATAGTCAATTATTAAAACGATGAAATGCAATATCCTGGACCATTTGGTGGTTGAGCAGGAATATTTCTTCGATTCATTCTGCACGTGTGCTCTTCAAGTCTTCGTGCTGTCAAATCGCTATCAAAATTGTCCTCTTTAGGTGACCAAAGCTTTTCTGCTGTAGCAGATGCTCTAGGAAACACTCTCTGGACTACATTGGTTTTGTCAACAACTTCGGCCCACATGCATGCCTCACCTGGAAAGACAATGGGCATTTACCACATATGTATAGAAATGATTTGTTTGGATGTACCTCCAAGAATTAGTGCTTTCTGTTCGTCAGTACCAGTGAAATCAGTCGGTTCACACCGATAAAAAGAGACCCAATCCCCGCCACTGCTTAAATGGTCCAAGTACCAACATGCAGACAATAAGGCAGTTTTTCCAGCTTTGGTTACCTAAATTTGAAAATATTCGGCAACCATTACCATCTGGTAAAATTCTTACCTCCTGCATAGTGTCTCGCCAAAGAGCTCCTGTCCAGTCTCTCCAAATGTGCACAATAGTTTCTTGAGGTAAGTCAACACCATTATTAAACACTTCCTCCCAAACTATAGAACTAAAATTCAATCGATCCGTTATGTTTAGTAGTTTTCCTATAAAATAGCCTTCCAATTTTGCATAAGAAGTTATATTATTTTCGCTCATAAAATCGCTAATGTTTCGATCCAGTTCCCTGGAAGAAGACATTTCTTAACACTTTGGAGCTGAAAATCTTTAAATTTACCAGCAATCGTAATCAACTTCGTCACCTCCGAGATGGATAAACTGATCTTTGAAAACGTCTCTTATTTCCTCAAAGAATTTCTCCAGGAAATTGTAAGTAGTATTTTTAGAAGGATCAATAGGACCGTAAGCTCCCGTTTGAACTGAATCACATGAAGTGAGAAGTTCTGGATGGGACTGGCCCCAGGAACGTGTGTGTCCTACAAAACATCACTGTAAATTTGAGAAAGTTTTCATCAGATTCATGTTCCACCAGGTGTATCAAATTCTGGTATAACCCTGATACCCCTCAGTCGTGCAAATTCAATGACATTGGCAACATCTTCAGGACTATAAGTTAGAGAGGGATGGTATGCTCCGAAACTGCTTAATTCTGGAAACTTTGAGCTCACAAACGGGAAACTTTGGTCATCAACGATATGCCAATGGAATACATTTAATTTATTGTAACTCATGCCAAGGATTATTTGATAAATTTTATCCAATGGTATAAAATGTCTGCCAGTATCCAATAGGAAACCTCGATGTGAGTAACGAGGACGATCCCACACTATCGTGCAATTGATAAGAATCTGTTTAATAAATATTTTAACTAAAACTAATGAGAAACACTTGAAAAAATCTTACAGTTTGATCGGAATAATAAAGCAATTGACTAAAACTTTCCAAACCACGAAGTATACCCCAAATAGATTCGGATGTTAAGTTGAAATAACCATCTTTTTGGATACCCACGACGTCTGAAATTGTGAAACTTAACATCAAATTTTTATGTAATTGTGGTGCTTACATTCTTCATCCATATTTAGAGGAGGGTAGTCTCCATCTTCGCAAGTACGATTTAAATCTACATATAATTCAGTCATTTCGCCAAGGTAATATTCATCTTCAATTATTGAGGTTGTTCCATTTATTGGTGGAATCTGTTGTACAATAATGTTCTTGTAGTCTTCTAGAGCTTTTTCCAAAATAGCGCAGTTCCATTCTTTCACCTATCGTGAGCATATATACATAGTATTTTCTTTTCAAACAAAGGTTTCTTACCACAAAGTTGAAATTCTTTGGGTTAATACTATAAAAATAATTAGATGTCGACACCGACGCAGGCTTAGGCCAAATTGATCCTTGCGTGGGAATATACTGGGGTCCAGGATTCACTATATATGACTCAATATTGGTCCATACGGAGACCACGAACAACAAGAAAACACAACCTTTCATATCGGTAGCTCCGAGATTTCTATTAATCGGTTATAATAGATTCAATTAATTTGTCCTTATAATCTCAAGTGTCATTGCACGATTATCATCCAGATATACTGTTTAAACAATCAAGGTCTTGGATCATTTTAAATAAAAACATTCGTTTTACTTATATGAAAGTATTACTACATATTAGTTTTATTAATTACAAAATCCCGGTCCATTTGGAGGTTCCGCCTCCACTCCACGCCTATTCATTCTGCAGGTGTGCTCTTCTAAACGTTTTCTTGGTTCGTCCAAGTCGTAACTGTCCGAGTAAGGTGACCATAGTTTTTCCGCTACAGCGGATGCTCTGGGCCAAACTCGGGATATTAAATTGTAATCGTTAACCACCTCTCCCCACATACAAGCTTCTCCACCTAATATCAATTCTTCTTCTTGCGCTGTCCCATCAAATTCGCTTGGGTCGCAATAGTAAAAATCTTCCCAATCACCTCCAGAATTCAACGTGTCCAAGTACCAACAAGCTGAAAAGAGTGCTTGTTTTCCCGAAGCAGTAACCTACAAAAGACGAATTAGCGATTAATTTGTACTTCCATCAGATCGGGTTATTACATTTTTTAATGTATCTTTCCAATCGACTCGTTTCCATACATGCACTAGTGTATTTTCAGGTAATTTGGCACCATTGCTAAACACCTCTTGCCATACAATTGAGTTGTATTGAAGTTTTTCAACAAGATCCATTACTTTTTGAATATAGTAGCTTTCCAGAGCTTCGTATGTAGCGATACTATGAGTTTTCATAAAAGATGTTATGTTGTCACTTTGTTGCCAACAACTGAAATCAACTTCATCACCACCTAAATGTATAAAATTGTCTTTGAATACGCCACGAATTTCCGTAAAGAATTCCTGGAGGAAAGTGAATGTTGTGTCTTTACTTGGATCCATGGGACCGTATGTTGCAAAAATCTCGCACGGAGTTAGCAGTTCTGGATGGGATTGGCCCCATGAAGCTGTATGACCTTAATTTTTTTTGTTTTATTAAAATATTAATTTTTTTAAGCTTAAACAGTACCGGGAGTGTCAAATTCTGGCAAAACTCGTATTCCTCTTACTCTGGCATATTTTATAATATATTTCACATCTTCTGGTGAGTACACTTTTGTATAAGGATGATAAGCACCTTTTTGACTAAAAGCAATTTGATTATTTTTATGTTCAATGGATAGTGTGACGGCACCTTAATTCGGGAAATTTTACACTGACAAATGGAAAACTTTGATCGTCCACAATGTGCCAATGCAGTGCATTCATTTTGTTGTAAACCATTGCGTCTAAAGTACGCAAAATCTTTTCCAACGTTAAAAAATGTCTGGAAGAGTCGATTAAGAGACCTCTGTGTTTGTACCGAGGAAAGTCTTTAATTGTTGAAGAATTAATTCTCAACTAAAAAGCTTGTAATAAAAGTTTTTATAGAAAAATAAGTTGAAAACCTTACAAAGGACTCTTGATTATCCAAATGAACCAATTGAGAAAAGGTTTCCAGACCCCTTAAGATTCCCCAGAGAGTAACAGCTTGTAGTTCTACTCTTTCATTCGTTACCCAAAGCTTGTCTTTTAAAAGAGAATTTGAAAAAAAAAACATTTAATTTGTTTAGTACCTACAAGATTCGTCCATATCCAAAGTGGGATACTCCGCGTCTATGCATTTTCCAGTTAAATTAATTTTCAATTCATCCAAATAACCCAAAAAGCCATCTCCAAGTGCTATCTTTTTAATTTTTTACGAGTCATTTTTGCATCTTGCTGCAGGACTTCGTAGTACCTCGTGAAGGCCGATTCTAGTAAACCGCACGTTTCAGTACCATTTAGCTTCTGAAAAAACCCTTATTTCACTTATGAGGCTACTTAAACAGTGCTTGCGTTTGATTACTGCAAAAGTAAACTTTTTTGGTCGTAAAACGAAATAGTTCTCACTGCTAATATTTTGCTGCTGAGGCCTTGGCCAAACAGCCCCCTGCGTGGCGATGACCTGGGGCCCAGGTAGACCCCCTTGAACCATCACCAGCAAAGAAATTAGTAGTACGACAGCCACTTTCGCTAAAATATACATATTGACTGTCAAAAATTGTAAATACTTCTAAATCGGTGCGTTTAAGCGATAAAATTAACGAGATATGCTTTTATGACGAGTTACTCAATTGACCTGGTGCTCGACGGGGGAGTTTTTGCATAGACTTGAATTGATACTTAAAAAAAGACAGTCTAGGCGCACTTGAGATTCCTTCCTCCACGAAGACAGCGAAGAAGAGGCTTTCTCGGGAGTTCCACACCGTGGTTGTTTCCTGGTGGCGACCACCGTTGTCGGTAGTCGCGTGTCGGCCTTCGAGCGCGAAGAAGAAAATCAAATCGTCGTGACGCTTGAGTGAACCACGCGGACGTTCAGTGCCGAGATTTTCCTACGTATTTTTCATAGAAAATTTCCCGTCAGGCCAGTGAACAGGATCCAACTTGTTTCTTTGTGAGTTTTATAATAAGAAAATATTATTTTAAAGGCACGTTCATACGTATTTTTCATAGTCGTTCCGTTACATAAAATGTTGACAAAATCGAGCACGTTTACCATCTGCCATTCACAGAAACAAGTAGTCACCTGTCGTTTCGAAAAAACCGTAATCTTGCTTTTGTGTGGCCCACGAACCACGTACCTGAATGTAGCAAAATTTGCTTACATTAACACCCTTGACTGTCTTGTTTGCATACATGAATATATATTTTTTAATAACTGTGTGAGGGCAACAACAATAAATTTTCTTATTTTGAGGTAGAATCAATTAAGACCCGTTAAAGTAACAGATGCTGATAAGTTGTCACATAAAATATACATTTGTTATAAATCATTGGGGAAGCGTTGGGACTTTGAAGAAAGGGGCAAAGGCGCCTAACACTTTGTGATGATTATTAGCATTATCAAACAATGGGATGATTAAGCGACTCGTGAAGATATCATGAAGAAACCGTTATGATTATGTGGTTGTTGTATTAATTGTAAGCGATGCGTGATTAAATGTTGCAAGTATTAGGTATACCCTACAATTGGATAGCAAAAAAGGCGCTACAAGTCGTTAATCTTGATCTAAACGAGATAATTACTGTATTACTGGGTATTTTGTGTCGCGATATAATGAAAAATGACATTTTTCTTAGCGGCACTATGCGATTGTATGACACTTTTTGATAAATTTTTATTACATGAAAATCCTTCACTTTCATAGGAATAATTCTAATCAAAACAGTGTATCAATATTCCAGTTTATTGACCGTTTATTTTCTCTTTTCCTGCCTTAAACGGAATTCGCGCTTGGAATTTTTCTTATTAAAGCGTTAATGATCGCTATGTGCAGTTTCTTTTCTTTTATCAGCGACACGCCATTAGAAAAAGAATATCGGAAACAATCGCTTCGAAGTGTCAGGAGAACTTCTAATTGTAACGTGAAGATATTTCTTCAACAATCTTCAGGAACAACTCATTTCAGGCAGTTAAATTTCATGAGACATATCCCTCGAGAAGTAAACGCCTCATGTTGCCTTAAAATGACATGTGTGGTATGGTAGCAACTCAAAGCAACTTAACCTTGTATGTTGGCTTCAATTCAGTGGCAAAATTATTCTAAAATTTACCGAATATTTTTAATTTTGTCATTCTTTAATGAACCACCACTTTCTTAACATATGCTTGAGATCGCCGGAAGTAATTTTTGGGTTATGTAACTTGGAGAATGAAATTTATCCTGTAGTTCTTTAGAGATGTTTCCAATGTTAGTTAACAATACGTCGTTATGTTTTCTCACGTGGTTTACGATTTTCTCACGAGGTTATTTTCAAATTAAAACCAAGTTTTTCACTTTCTAAGTCGCCTAGTAAATGGGCAAAAAGCCTAAACTGTTGAGAGAAGTAATCGGAAAAGAACAGATGTTCGACTTGAGGATCACTTATTAAAGTCGCACCTGACACACCGTTGAGAACCGCTATAAAAATTCGTATACAAGGGTAATAATAATGCACGTAGTTTCATAACTTACAAGAGTGGCCGGTACTACTTGAACATAACGAACATCTGCCATTATAAAACGGTTAATACCGGAATAATTTAATTGTTTCAGGTGAAGATATGGTGCAAACGCCTACGGATGGACAACAGAGCCTTGCTGTGGATCGTCTGCGGTACGATGGTACCTTTGATGGTTCTAGCTGAGACGTTTCAAATAACCAGGCATAATAGCGGCGATATTTTTGCCAAAGTCACCCAATCAGGCAAGAATTAACACATTTCACTAAAGCAAAAATAAATTTGTATTTATTTCAGGTACCGAACGTTGTACCGAAGAAACTTGTATTGGATTGAGTAGCGGTACGGCGACAGCATTTTCCAGTCGAGATTTATGTACCTGCAGATGTCATCAACATCTTCCAGCTTTCCGAGAGGATTCCAGTATTTGCGTCGATGATATTCACGGTTAGTGTGAATGGTTCGTTGAACCGATGGTACTCCGTTACGGATGGTACTAATAATCATAATAATATTTCATTTTTTTTAAAGAAGCGAGAATTGTTGTTGGTTTGATACCATATGGCACTCGGTCTGTCCAACATGTTAATTTTTATGTAAAAGATCGATTCTGTTTCCGAATTCTAATTCAATAGTGCCATCTCAGTAGAGATTTGAATTATTTATGAATAGTTTAAGGACAGAAAAACAGTTATTCAACGAATGCAAGCGATACTAATTAACCGATAAGTTTGACAAACATCAGTAGAACCAGCTCATTAACTGAATAATGAAGAAAGTTGTAAAAAAGCATACCACGAAGATTCACACTCGCATAACCGCTTCAATCATTGGTTAAATAATGGCGTTCCACGATGGGAACACATTTCTCGCTTTATGATGATTGTGTGAAGTCGAATTTAATACACTTTCTTTTAGTTAGTTTCGTATTCAAAACGAAAATTTATAATGTTCGATTACAAGTTTCATGCAATTCTAAATCAGTTGATATTTCCTTAAAAATATTAGCATTTATGTTAATTTGTTGAGAAAATGCAACGAAAAATGTCTAAAATATATGTTTTCAGTTTCAATTATGGTAAAAACGTGTTGCTTGAGAAAATTCATTTAAAAACTAGAAAACATCCCACTCGTTGAGTTCAATTCAACGAGTTGGTATCGATTGTTTCTACAGCGTTCAAAAGATCAGCTTTTACTGATTCCGCACGGACCTTCACAGTTTATCTTCTTCAATAAAAATTGGTACTTGTAATTCGGACTAAGCACAATACAGATAGAGAGAGAAAAAGAGAAAGATAGAGAGAGGGAGAGAGAGAGAGAGAGAGAGAGAGAAAGTTACTTGTTCAGAAAAGGAAACGACAAGTTTTTAGAGCTATTTCATGACATTTTTGTAACATGTAAAGTGTTAAGAAGTAACCAACAAGTAGATCTTTTAAATAGCAATTTTTAAAAAACAACCAACAACAAATAATCTCATTAGACATAAAATTGCGCGATAGTAATACTGGAATTGGAATGTAACTCTTGGGAAATTACTTATTGCTTAAAAGAGGAGTTGACTGTAGGAAATTTAAATCACTTTCCTTTAAATGTTATAACTCGAAAGATAATTTTTGCTAGTACAACGGTATAACCGGTCAGTACTACCAAACGCGCGATTTATACCCGGTAGTACTCAACTGAAAATTGCCTTAACAAGTCTTCTTTAATAGATCTCGTTATCCTACTGCTGCCACTGCTGCTGCCGCTGTTTCTCCTGCCGTTTAATAACTCGAGGAGATTTCTTTTATTGCATTTTTTTTCTGCTAATTAATCAATTTTATCCATACATATTTCCATGATTGTTTCGAATTTCGAATAAATCTATAGTATGGCAGATGCTTTCCTTCTCTCTTTCTCTCGCGAAACTGTGAAAGTGTTTGTTTTCTGCAAATTATAAACAAAACATTGAAATTTATGCACGATTGTTTTGAAATTTCTACGTCTGGATTATAAAAATTAAATATTTACTGTTGTAAATGGCTTTCGTAAAGGAAAATTAATAATTATATCCAATGTATTTTCGGTGCTTGAAAAGAACACCGCTGTGTTGTTAATATATATATTTTTTTCTTTTTCTGTTATCTGTTCACCGAGAGAGAATTGGAACGGACGTGAGCGATTTAAGAAAAATAAGGGGGTTCGTACAGTTCCTTTTATGACCAACCAGACACTGTCAAGTTGATGACTGGTCGAATTTGCATGTGATGAGTTTCAACAATTACATTTTTTGAAACGAAAAAAACAGGTTATTTTTTATTGAAGGTACCATAAAATTAATCCATTTCGATTACAATAACAATAGAAAAAATCTTTTTTTAAATTGTTTTCTGGAATGTCTTTTTGGAAAATGTAGGGGTTAGTTGCTTAATATTGCATTGGTATTACCTAAAGCTGAAACTGATAGTTACTATTGAAATTATTCCTACGTGTTTTAGGAAAAGATTTGAACGGCGGTTTAAAATATTCTTTAAGTGACAAATTTCAACCGATATGAGCAAAAAAGCATTGCCTACGTTTTTAATGATCAACAAGATCAAGTCAAGTTGATGACTGGCCAAATTTGTATATAATAAGTGTCATATTATAAATAACAGTTTTGGTATAACGTTTTCACATGTTTCGTATTATTGTCATGTCATTTTTGAGAAGTTAACACGAAGATAATTTTAGGCTTGATTGAAAGCCTTAAGTGAGACGAAAAACTCGTAAAAAAGGAAGTCAACAAGCAAAATTAAGGCACTGAGAAAAATAACGTTGGAAAAAAATTATGTTCTTGGAAAAGAATGAAGAGATTATTTTATTTGACTTTTGGGAGTTGTAAGAGTTCAGAGTAATCCGTATTGAACACCTGTAACCTTTTTCCAAAAAGGGAAACTGCAAATAATAATCCATGTTTGGAAAACAAATGAAGAAATTATTCAAAACGTATCATAAATTTTTAAACAAATGGGAGCTATTATATTTTTTTTCGGCTTTCTTTTTGTCAATTAACACCAAACGAAAAATGAGTTGTCCTAAAATGAAAAGATTATTAGAAAGCGAATTCTTATAAATCAATAAAATAGCGTAAAACTAATTTTTTTGTTAAGACAGTGGTGAAATTGAGGTTGTCTTGTCTAGGTAACTAGTCTCAAGTTCTTTCGCAGAAAAATTCTCATAAATTGGATACGGTCCTGCAGCAATTGGTACTACTGTAATCAGCAGTGGCTGCAACACGCATCGAATGTCACTAACCTTATAAAAATCGTGCGACCTTCATCAGGCTGCTAGTGAAGGTTACCTTTCTTCTGGCGACGTAACATCTTTCTCGCAATCTATAATTTTGCAAATAACACTGATTTTAGTGCAAAAAAATTATCCGTCATCCTGGGTCCAACTCCATTCAACGGACCCCCGTACACAGAGTACCGTTCTCGCTTAGTAGATTCTCTAATTTAATCGAAAGATTTTCCATTAAATCAGACCTTTTGACAGTGAATCGCGTTCTTAAACAACAAACAAACGGTTTCTGTTTATTTCCTTCGTAAATTACTTATCAGCAACAAACAATTTCATCTCCCAAGAAAATTTCTCTTTTTTTTGTTTAAAATTGGAAAAGGAAAGATGAACATAGGTCCGGCGAATATGGAGACTGAGCTATAATAACCGTATTCCGCTTGATGAAAAATTTATCCACTAAACAAAAAAGGACGAGTATTACTTCCACGTTGTACTTCGACACTAACAGTGCTTGAAGTACCGATAACTTGTTCTGAAAAACACCCCATATTAACGTTAAATGAGTTATTAGAACCTCATGGCGAATTGAAGCCTTTGGTGGAAGAAACTGTTAATTAATTTTTTTGATTTTTCGAGCTAATGTCAAAAATCACTTTATCTATTAGTACCTCTCTATTGAGATAATCACTTAATTAGTATACAGGGTGATTNGTATTGGCTTTAATTGTATTATTTTAGTTCTTTTGCTTATAAGTCGAAAACTACTAAAACTAAGTATATCAAACCTATTATTTTGGAAGAAGAACTGATTATTCTTTCGCGTGACATCATAAAATACTATAATAAATTAATGAAAAGTTCCATTCCAAATTCCTATAAAAGCTCTTTTACATCTTAGAAAAAGCGCTCTGTTTTGTAATCGTCCTATATTTTAATTCATGATAAAATAGCTTAACAATTGACAGAAACAAAAAATTCAGCCATTGAAATGCAATAGTTACAAAAATATTGATTTTTTTAATTTATAGATTGTTCTTGCAAAACGGTTCAATATAGACATAGTATATGTTGCATAAAAACAAAAACGCTGATATTAATTATAAGTAAATGTTGCAATACCGTATCTTCAAAAGTATTTTAAATGATTAATTGATATCCGTTTACATAAACAATTAAATTTTCAGAAATTTACCTTTAGTAATTCCCCATGAAAGTCTTATAGGTCACTTAGCGTAAATAACCCTGTATATATGAAGTTTTTACATGAATCAATTATTGCCTAGGTAGCTTTCATCGATTAAAATTGAGTAATGAACAATTACGATTACGTGTTCAATTAATACAAATTAATGAAGGCAATATAAACTATGAATTAATAATTTTTCCACTGCAAGCGTTTAGCGTTTATTTGTTTTTTTTTTCACTTTCTGCAATTCCTGACGTGTGTAACTGTTGTCAAAAAAGGATTAATCGATCGACGACCCGCAGTTTTTCTAGGATCGAGCCCATAAGGTAATGACTTGGACGTGTGGCAGCAGTATATAGAGAAGGTATAAATCCAGTGCTTCTTGGAATGTTTAAATGTCCTTTTTCAGTTCTGTTGAGTCCAGTGGTCTTTTTTAAATACGGCAAATAATGCATGCTTAAATATCTTCCCTATTTTTGCTCTCGGTAATTGTTTTTAATCAGAAAACCATTCGCGTGAATGCCAAGAACCGTTTTTCATGGTTTGTCAATTCTAATGGATTCTTGTTCTTATATCGTGAAAATTTGAATAATGAACCTGCCGTCTTGGTATTTCGAAGATTAAGTTATTAGCAGAGAAGATGAATAAGCAATTTTCTTGCTAATTGCTAGATTTTTTTTTGCAATTTTTCTGAGGTAGTACAAAAGGTAAATATAATGAATTTCGGACCAAGATGTCAAGTAATTTTTTTAAAAACATTGTTTTTGAACCATGCTTACATCAAGAATGCTGTGTGTTACTTCAAAGAATCCTTTTTAATTTCTTTCAAGAGTAAAATAGTTTCATTGCATTTCACATTTTCAGTGACACTGTCTTTCAGTTTCAAATTGCAATTGAAATACACATGTTCAACACATAAAACATGCCCAATTGTGTTCGGTAAAATTTTTTGCAATTATCTGAAAAACTAATTAACAAAAACAGGTAAACATTTTCAAAATGTGCTAGAGGTTTAGGGAAAAAACATTTTATTATAAAATTCATTAAAGATTATTTCTTGTCAATTCATAACAATAACTTTCTTAATGGGATTGAGAGCATGATTGCGCAAAACTATTTCTCAAACATGTCCATACAATTTTAATTAGCCTTCTTCAGCATCAGGTGTCTTTTAATCTCTTATTTCGCAAAAAAAGTAAAAAAAACCACAGTTACCGATTCGAACGTGGCATCGCAGTCTCGGTGATTTCAACGAACGATTCGATCGCGATGGGGGGAAAAACTAGACGCAGACCGGAAAAAATCCGGACAATCGTACATTTCCTTATTGGATTTTACTTGTGATTTTACGATTGGCATTAGTCTATCAGCGGCTACGAGTAGTAGTAACTAGCCGCAAGAATTACTCAAAAAACGTTACAGAAAAATTCTTTTTTCATGTTTGCTATTTTAATTGCTGTAATTTTCATAAAATTTCCCAGCGGAAACGTACAATTGAAACTGATGTTTTTAGATTGAAATTGTCTGTAACTAATGCCAATTGGCAATGGTGAAATTTGCATAAAATCGCTAATAATAAATCTCGAGTAAAAACGAATATTCATTTTAGAATGTGCCTTGGCCCCGTTCATCAGCGGCTCCACGTCCCAACAGATACCCTTCGTGTTCCTTCCGCTCAAAGAACAAATCGTCTATCCGAGCAGGGAAATTTATTTTAACGGTAAGTCGAGGGAAAATTAACATCAAACACCGATATCGTGAAGAGATGTGTCCGTTGCGTGCGACAAGAGAAAAGTCGTCTCTTATTTATCGACGAATAATTCCTTTTCTTTTTGACACCATTTTGAAAATAAACGGAGAAAGAGAGACCTTATATCTGGCTCCTCTCGCAGAGGAGAGAACCTTAAAAGGCAAATTGAATTTATTTAAGTAGCGTGCAAAACCAACGGTACCCGCATCAATAATTATAATACTAATATGGTACTTTAGGAATACATTAAGTAATCTGAGTGAGCAATTGTTCGTGCACTGGAACCTCGAATTTTTTCCTTAATTATTCGGCAACACTGGCGTGACGTGATTCTTTTTTCTTTTCGCACAGGTATATTAAAACCGATTTGCGCTGTTGCGGGTGCCAAATACCTCTCGGAAAATGGCTGGATCGATTTGCGAAACCCGTTGGACAACGATGTACCTTTCCGATTATTCCGTGATGAAGGGAGGACGTTTCTGCAAGTACGTTTTTACAAATACTTTCTTGAATTATTGAAATTATAACACGCTATTCACAGTGGAATGGAGATCTCGAACTTCGTAATAAAATGTCAGGGCGCATGGTTCTGGTAGAGCTGATGTGCAGAGAACTTGATGAGGATTTCACAAGCCAATTGAAGCAAAAAGTTTTCTCTCCTTGCGTAGCTTTTAGAATAGTTGGCACACCAGCTAAAATTCCCTCAAGTAAAGGTCAAAATCTCAGCCGAAATTAAAAAAATTAATTTCAACCTTTTGCAGATGTAACCGAAGTTGCGTTCTCCCTTGAAGCTCAATCCAACTCAGAAAGTAGTAGCTCAGAAAGTCTCAGTGTCTCTGAATACATAGCAATTGGAGTCTGTTCGGTGCTTTTAGGTCTAATTTATGTGGCATCGGTTTTTCTTTATCTCCACTTAAAGAAGCGAAACAACATTAAAGAGGCTTCAGCCACAGCTCCAGCTAACGTTGCTCACATTGAAGAAGGCATCGTGAAAAGCAATCCTCTTTTAACGTTGACACACCATTTTCCTGATGTTGCTTATAGCGATACTACGAATAGTTCGGAAAATGAAGTAACTGTTCCCGATTCGATAAGACAGAAAAACCAGTACCATGTAACTGCGGCGATTGTGCATACAAATCAGGAGTTGCATCAAGACAATGGCGGTTTCGAGAGATTGCCTGAAGAGAACGTTTCTATTGTAGAAACATTGGATGAACGCCCTGATAGTCTGAAAGCGATCACTGGCCGTAAGAAGCTTTATTTTAATCCTGCTTATTTCGAACCTCATTTGTTAATGGTTAGTGTTAAGGTTCTAGGAAGTAAAGGGTTTTTCTTTTAATAAATATGTTTCCAGGAACCACCTGCCGCTGCACTCGAATTTCTCGCGAAAATCCGAGAAGTCATTTCCGTGGCCAAACAAAAGATGGCTGCAAAACGTTATGTGCCAACTTTACTAAACATTCCCGAAGAAGACACTAATTACTCTGTCATTGAACCCAGTTTAGAGTTCTCGAGTCGGCGAGGAAGCATTATTAGCCTCAAGCGAGAAAACAGCAGACGAAAGTCTTGCTCGGGATGTCCTGGATGCGAGCCCCAGATTATACATCCTCAAATTCCTTTACTAGGAGCCTGCCAAAATTGTAATTTGTGTATTAAGTCACTGAGACACACTTCGGTAACAGTACCGGTTATAGGTTCGGGTAGCGAAAGTAAACAGCACAGTATCCGTAAATGGCTAGAAGACATTCCAGTGCTTCGTCTGGATGAAAATTTAGGACCAGTAGCTTTAAGCCCGAAAAGAATTCGATCGCCCACTAGGTCTTTACCCACGGAAAGTGTTCATTCCGAAAGGACTCTGTCACCGAGGCCGTCATCGGAGAAGTCTTCCAATAAGCGTCGCAAAGAAAAACGCATTATTAAACCAACGTCGCCGCCACCGCCAATTCCACAAACACGAGAGTCATTCTATGATACCGTGGCTAACGAAGACAGGATCAATTTACCTCCTCCAGATATGATTCAAGAGGTAATGTCATACTTAAAAAACATAAAAACATGAATAAATATTGCATTGTTTTTAGGCAATTGAATTGGAAGAAACAACGAGAATACCAACTTTAACTAAAAGACAAATGAACGCCGTCATAAACGAACTTACGGTACATAAACATATGCTTGAAGCGGCCAATCGCGAGTTAGCTAAGCGAGTCAGTGCAGGCTACGATACCGATAGTTTGGAGAGACATCTACGAAACAAAGGATTCTCAACTCCTTCGGATTACACCGAACTAACATCCACACAAACCAGTCCTAGTCTAACAGCAGCTTTGCCCATTGACGAAGAAATCACCATATGTAATGACGTTTTTCAACCCAACTATGAATTCTTGGTTCTCAAAGATAATCAGAGCTACAGTCTTGTGAGTGAAGTTTACGTGAACAACGGTTACAATTTCAGTAGCAATCCTACTTCGCAGTCGAACTCGAATTGTTCTACATTAGAGAAAAATTCTTTGAAGATTAGGTATGATGGTGGTGCGGAAAAACCTGGAAAATTGTTGATTGAAGTGGAAGACTGTATGGATCACTATATTCCTGTTAATGATGTGGACGATTTCGAACCCGATACGCTAGATCGACCCAATAAATATGAGCAAAAAGGTCAAAAAATACTCCTCCGCACTACTGGCAGCTTCAAAAACGACGGTTTGGATGTCAACTCTAATAACATCGATTTGGGAAATTTTAACAGAGTGTTTGGGAGTTTAAGAGAGATGTACGAAGAAAAACGTAAACTGAACCTTATCCAGGAAGACGCAGGTAAACTGTTAACTCTAGAAGAACGACACTGGAAACGGCAACGCGTCAAAACTACTTCTCAAGGTCCAGTTGTGCCTCCAGACCTAATTCCACCTCCGCCTATGCTGCCAAAAAACTACCAGGGCAGGAGTGCCAATAATAATAAGATTGGCACTCCTGGGAATAATTTTCGTATTTCACTCTATCCAGAAAAAGAGGGTCGGCAAAAGTTACGACCTGAAGATTCGGGATATTTGAGCAGCGACTCAAACGAAAAGAAACACTTTCAAAGTGAACAAAATGGTAGCGAAACGGATGAAAGTGCTGGCGGAGACGCACAGAGCGAATCTGGAGCAGAAAGTATTGAAACACATTCAGTGTTCTTTGGACGATTTCGGAGAACAGCGTCTGTGGAAGAAGCGAGTAGCAGTGACAGTGAAACTGTCAGTTACACCACTGTGGTACCCATGATGACGTGCAATAAAACGATTTTAAGTAATTAAAATTCATGGGACACTCGCCATTTTGTTCAGAACTATTTCGATTGCTCTTGCCAATTACAATGTTTTGGTGCCGGTCACCGATGACCTTCTATTTTAATCTAATGTTGTTTTAATGTTTGTTAGAATTTAAAAATAATATTTTTCTATGGAATGAAAGGTTCTGAGCGAAAAATTATTACCAAAATCGTGTAAACTAAGTGCAATATTGTAAATGTGTGATATATGTAATAGGTAGGTATTACTAATGGCCGGAAGTGCAATAAAGTAAATTTAAGCTCAATTGAAACCCAAAAGTGTTGTAAACTTATGGAATTTACAATTAAGTTTTTAATTTAATACGTAAAATCGTGCAATTATTTGTTAATTTAAGCAGTGATATGTCAGTGCAATATTTTTGTTTAATACTTTTAAGGTTCCCCTTGTATTATTTATTCAAGTGCTCGCTTCAAAGTACCTGTCTTTTTGTTAAATCAGGTCGTTCAATCAAGGTGATGGGTACTTTTTAAATAATGTTTTAGCAATTGTTAATATTGTTTCATGTTTTCGACAGAAAAGAATGCCATGGATAGATTGAAGTGTAAACATTTAAATAAAATATTTGCCTTGATTTTAGTGCGTTTGTTTATTTTTGATAAAGCTTTACGCTAAAGAAAAAACAACGGAAATTACACAAACATGTTGATTGAGTTTCCCGCAGGATTCATGCGCGAAGCACGCTGTAAAAGTGCAGGAATCCTCATATCGACCCACTGATCCCGATTCGGTGCAGACCCACAAACTGGGCCGGACGGTGTTGCCACAAACGTAAAATGTCCATTACTAAAATTTTAAAGTTTTACAATTAGTTGAATAAGCAAACCTCCTTTCCCCCCAGAATTTTGGTAAGCTTTATCATTGTTTCCACTCAATGTAACGATTCCTTTAAATGACGTTTTAAGGCAATAAACATGTAGATTTAAAATGAGAATGGTGGTGCGAAAAGGAGAGGATGAGACTGAGGAAAATTCGTCGAACAAATCATACGAATAACGGATGGAAAGTGATTCGAAGATGTGTGATATTTTTTACCGCGATTTGTTTAGTGCCAGTTTTTCTCGTTTTTATGGTTGCAACAGATCACTATTACGCCCGACCTAGAATACCACTGAACCACGTAATTCTTTATTAACTCACAGATAACAATCATAACATAATTCATTTTCCTTTTAAGCCTATAGGTAGCGAACTGATTCAATTGGACCAACATCACAGATCGCGTAACAATGTGTCAATGTTTGTTTTAAAACGTTTGGAACAACGCAGAACACATTTAAGGAAAACCTGTCATTTGTTAGGTCTGGATAAAATTGGAAATGACACATTGCACACGCCCAATTCATGGGAGTATTTGGTCGACGAAAAGCATCATTTAATATGGTGCAATGTTTTTAAAGCAGCCAGCACATCCTGGATGTACAATTTTAATATTTTAGCTGGGTTAGAAGAAGGGTTTGTTTTAAAAGATCACGTTAATCTAGTAATGGGGTTCTAGATATTCACCAACGTTTCTTCGTAGAAGCCGAACGCCACCTCTAACACTAGCTAGGAAAAAATACGGCCGTCCATCATTAGAATTCTTACGAAAAGCCTTTAGAAATAAGAAATCACTTTCTTTTCTCATTGTGAGACATCCATTGGAACGTTTATTGTCAGCTTATCGGGACAAAATCAAATATGCTGTCTCTGGGTCGTACCATTTTAAGCTGGGCAAAGAAATCATTAAGAACTACAGAAAAATTGTATTTTTGTGACACCTTTACATTTTCTTGGTTTTAATTCATTTTCTTAATAGAGAAACGCTGCTCCTAAATATCCCACATATCCGGAATTTGTAGCCTGGTTAATCGACTCGGTAAAAGCCGGAAAAAGTCTGGACATGCACTGGACACCAGTGGTGGAATTTTGCACACCTTGTATGTTCGATATTAAAGTACGATAAATACGGAATACCTATCTGTTGATAGAATAACAAGAAATCCTATCCTTTAGGTGATTGCCCATACTGAGACATTAGAGGAGGACCAAGAATTGATAATAAAACGAGCTGGTCTTGAAAATATTATAAAACCCCAATGGCAAAACGCCGGCAAAGGATCGACAACTAAGCAAATTTCCAGCCATTATTCGCTGCTCACTAGATCGCAAATCTTACAGCTCTATCATATTTTTAGGTTTCTAAATATCGATTTTCATTTACTAAAAATAACTGCGCCCGATTACAGATTCGACTTTGAACTATTTAACTATTCGCTCAACGGTTACTTGGAAGTGGGCCAACCGGATCAGGACCCATCCGCGTTGCTTGCCGCCATAACAATGCAGGACAACCAGCCCGATTCAGTACCGCATATTTATTGATCGATTCTTAGTTATAGAAATATTATTGTTGTTATTGTTGTTACGTTTTCAATTTAAATAAAAACTTTTTCAATTCTCCCTGGAATGTGGATCAATCAAATTAATTGTAAGAGTTAATTAGTATTGTAATGCCATCTGATGTTGCAGTTTTGACAACTAAAAAATTGGCGCATATAGGCAGCTGTTTATGTGTATAAACGAATGTTGAATTTTCTAATTTTTAAATGATAGTTAAAACATTTCATGAAAAATTTGCAAGACTGTTGGTTCAAAACTAATAGGATTGATTCAAAATATTTACAATATGTTATTAGGTAGATATTAAGGAAAAATTCGTACTACAGTGACATCTAGTGCTTGATTGTTAAAATAACCTGAAAACAATAAGAAGGCAACTGTTTTGGGAGAGTATTGTGGGTTGCCTATATTCTAGGTTTAAGAAAAGAGCCAATTTCATTTTTCGTGTTGTTAATTTTTTTTTAGTCACATTTTTATATTATTTTTCTCTATAGAATATGTAATTATTGTTTTTTTTTGGACAGTGAACATTTTTTGAAACGCAGAAATGGGAATATTTATTTGTTCACATAAATTATTGAGAATCTCATGTTTACCTACTTACGATGAAATAAAAAAAATAAAAATTCTCAAATTCTGCATGTCTTTAATGTAAAAATGAACTCAAACACATCGCCAAGTTGTACAGGCCTTCAGGATATAACGCAAAAACACGAAAACCGCCACCCAAAACCTCAATAGTCGACTGTCGCCAGCCAATAACAATAAACGGAAAAAGCAACAAACACCCGTACAGATGTTAAAAATCGTGCTTCATCCCAGTTGCCATATTTAAATTTTGTTTCCATACCTGGACAAATCGGACCAATCGCGAAGAAGCAATTATTAATAGATTTATGGCGTATCAATGGGGAAAGGGTAAAAAAGAGGTGGGGCCAGAGCACGCAAAGCACACCTGCGCCTTAAATGTGCAACTTTATTTCACTCCCCTGCGGAAGTTTTAAGTCGTTTTTCAATTACGATCGCTCAACAATAGGTGGCGCGAGTTGGTTTAGTTGTTGTTGATCTGGTTTCGAAATTGGAGGGTGGTCGATTTCAATTAATTTGTCTCTTTTTTTTTAATGATCACAAATCGGCCTTTTAGAGGGTCATAGCGTGAACGTTAAGTTGCAATTCATACCTCCACGAGTATTGATAAATTATTGAAGAGTGACTCGGTGGTTTTTAAATCGTCGCCCCCTTTTTTAAACTATTACACGGCCATTAAGCCTTGTTAAAAGACAATTTATCAAAACAAGAAGATGTTTTCATTTTTGAGAAGACAGGAAATATCCTGTCAATTGCGATTTTGCCTCAAAAACGTCTTCTTCCAAAAGAGACTTGCAGTTTGGAAGACAACTTTTTTCTATATCTCTCGACACAGGCGCGATCATTCACGCACTTTGCTTATAACGATTATTAATTGGTAGAAAAAAAAATAGAAGCCAAAAGAAAGAAATCATTGTTCCGTCACATATGTCCATCCTTGTTACTCTTGCTATGTGAATATGAAAAAGAAGAAAAATCAAAATATATAGGCTTAAAGCGGTGCGGCGTCAAGTCAATTAGGTTGAACTAACAGAGAAGAAAAGTGGCTACTGGTGTTTTTGGTGCCTCGTCATCATTTCGGGTCAGTTTTCGAAATTCATTAAACACCATGACGCAGCAAAAATCGGCCATGATAGGATTAAATATATATTATATGTAAAAAATTAAAAAAAGGTAGTGGGAAGTAGTGGGTACCTCCCGTGTGAGCCACTCGGTCTTTTATTTTTTTTGTTCTTTTCGATACCACACTCACTTCAATGGATGGCAATAGATAGTAATCGGGTTCCAATCGACATAGTTACAAGTCTCGTTATATTGTTAAGAGTTTATTTAATTGATTATGTAACCATTGTGTAAAAAAGAACATTTTTTACTCAATCCTTTGGTCAGTTTCCTATACTGGAACTGTTATGGAAACTTCTTAACAGTCCGGCTTGATGTTAATACTACCTTTTATTCCTAGTCAGCATTTAATCAGAATTGAATGATCAACACAAGAACAATAGCAATATCGTAGAAATCGATTTAAAGTTTTTGTTGGTCCGACGTTAGAAAACTATGGCTATAAAATTATTCCTTTATAAAATGGCATTTTAGTGAACGAAAATTATGTATTCTTCCAAAAATTGATAGATTTAGTAACAGTGACAATGGTGTAATAGAACTCCTATAGATTTTAAACAATATTAAGTGGCCAAGATATATGAAAATCTTCAAAATTAAGTAAATTTTTTTGGATGACAGTCGCCGATGGCCGTGCTGAATATGGTGGTGCGTTTCCATGTTGCAAAAGAACAGTTCTGAATATATGGCACTCGTACCAGTGACATTTACTTTGCGACATTACCTTTTACCAAGTACGCAATTTTTTTTCACTTTTGGCAAAGAAGAATGACGCTATTTTCTCTGTTTGCTGTTAGTGGTAGGTTGACTGCACTTAGGACTTATCACCTTTTCTTAGAAAGACATTTTCTTCTACTTTATACCGTCATAAAAGTTGGATAGATTCATTCTACGACGACTGAATATTAATGGATGTTATTTCTTCTTTGCGCAACTCTCATCCTAGTGCAATGTTCCAATGAACCATTCTAAATTACCACGGGGCCATTGGTCAATTATTTTTATAGTAGGTATATGTATAAATAGTAAGGCCTTCTACATTTTATGAATAATATTTTTGGTAGCTTGTAAGACAACATTGTATTATTTTATTCTGGTTTGTGTTTTGGCTTGTAAGAAAATTTATAATTTGTGACGAAACATCGAATTTTATCGCTTTGGATTGCAAGCGCAATGTTGGGTGTAACTAAAGTGGCCAATACTGACACAAGTATGAAATCTGTATTCTCACCAATAATGGGCTTCTGCATCGAACTCCTATTGGCTGCCATTACTTTATCGCTTTAGTAAGTACATACAAATATAATAAAATTGTTCCACATAAACAACATAAATAATAAATCCTTCAATTAAACAGATTTCAACACTATAGATACGAATCTCTCATGCAACATTTACATAAAAATATGGATACTTTATTTGAAAGTAAGCCTACTTGACTATAAAAAATTAATGTGAAACGTGTCAAAATAGGAATTAATTAAATAAAAAAAGGCTCTTGATAGGATTCTAAAAAAATCACTTTCTCTTTCTATTGACTAATGACAGGTGACTGAAATAAATGTAGTTTGCGTTCTTCTCACGGAAAGAAAAAAGACATTATAAGTGGGTCAACAACCACCAGGATCATCACCACGACGACCAAGAGGAGAGCAATGACGGTCATCATCATCATCATTGCCGTCAAGAGCAACAAAATAAACCGTTGCTCGAAAGGAACCCGACCAGGAACCACCCAACCATAATTTACAACCGCGTTTCTATACATACATATATCTACTCGTACTATATTATATTTTAAGCAGAAAAGCGTTGACGACCCGAAATATCCACTCCAGTTAAAAAGATATTAATTTTCGGTCCGTTTGATCGTTCGCCGACCACGACTGTGGCGCCTCTTTCTCGTCGTCTATTCGGAAGAAGTCATTTTCCTAATTAATATCATATATGGTGAAAAGTACGTCAAGTAATTCCGTTCGATCGGCAGATGTAATCTTGTAAAACACAAATATCCTTATCTGGGATGGTCATCGGTGGCTACTTTACATGCATCTTGTGCCGATAAGATTCAAACAAAGAACCCGACCGAAAAAAGGCTTCAAACACATACCAGGGACGCTTGCTAAGAACCTTCGGCTATACGGAGCCTCAATCGTTAAGGAACATTCGAAACTAAGCACATTCTCAGAGCAAAAAACTACTTGAACGATTTAAAGAGTATCAAAGAATGGTGAATTAAGTAGGGGTTGAATTGCGGTAAAGAGATGTGAAGGTACCCCGTATAAAATTATCCCGATGTTCTTTTCGTATACCTGGGTCTGAACGGCGCCAGTTAAACACACCTCTGGTTCTTTTGTGAATCGGGGCCGCCACCGACAGCGACACCCGAGGGGGGCTCGCCACCTTTCTCCGATTATTTTGACGTCTGACTGGCGGCTCGAGTCCGCGAGCTCTCGGTTTCGAGACCCGAAGAATCTAACATCGGAATCGAACTGAAAACTCGCATGAAGGTAGTAATTTTTAATGTAAAACAGAAGAAGGCGAATTTAAAAAAAATTGAGCTTTTTCAAATATGTAAGTTTTTTATTTCTTTCAGAAACCTTTTCCCCTTTATCAGTTGAGTTACGTGTTAATTTGGTCAAGATGGTTTTATAAAAAAAACAGGTGGATTAAAGCAACCATCTTAATAGCAGTTCTCGCTGTGTTTATTAATGTCAAGGAAATTTCCAGAATCTATCCAATCATAATAGTTGAAATGGATCAGCATCAAAAAACGAAAAAAAAATGTTAAATCTTGCATTTAACATGACATTTTTCAATAAGCGATTCTAATTTCAGTGCAGTTGTTGCCGTTGACAAACGTCCTTTTCACATATTGCAAATAAATAATAACAGTTACCGATAATGACAATAATAATATAAATGGACGTTCTCGCATGTCGATACGTTTCGCATGATGGAATCTATTTTAAAAATGACGATGACGATGTAACGTTGTGCTGTTCGTTCCATTGTCGTTCGTCGTTCTGCCAAGGCGGAAAGGAAACGATAAAATGAGTCTGAAGAACAATTTTCGTGATATTAGGAGAGGAACCGAGCGGAAAATAGGCGCGCTGGCTATCCAATGAAGGAACTATGGATATAAAGTATCGAGGACACTCCTATTTCGTTTTCTTGAATCTATTGAATAAAATAATGAAAAACTTTGTTAGAAAAAAATAGCAATTAAGAAAAACAAATCATTTAAAAATGTATAATTAAAAACACATGGATAACAGCAGATTTCTCTACTGTTAATGTTGAGCCAGTGTTGGCCATTGGATATGAACTAAAGCTTCTTACACGTTTATTGTGCTATCCAAGAATTATAAAACAATTTATAGAATATAGTTTGCACTATATTCTATATATGTATATTCTATATACATATGTATAGTATTGGTAATATTAACAAACTTAATATAAAATCACTAATTGGCCAATTCTATTTTTGGCATTGACTAAAGATATCACTTAATCAGATAAATGTCAAAAATTTTGCCAGCGTTATATACATCGATATACTTCTTTTTAATTCTTAATTTTATTTACAACATTTTACAATTTAAGTAACAGCCAATTTCATAACGATTTTTAAAAGAGACTTTTACTAAAGTTCATTTTAAGAAATTAGAATATGACAATTAAATATTATCTGTCATATCTATTTGTCACATTCTAATTTTTTAAAGTGGACTTTAGTAAAAGTCTCCTTTAAGAATCGTTATGAAATTGGCTGTAGAGTATATTTTCACTTGTTTGCAATCTGGTAAAACAACCTTCGACATATCTAATCTAAAGCAGCCTCGATTTTCGAAAGGACCTCCCTTTACGACTTTTGCGACTCTCACACAGCAAATTACGGTCTTTTGTCCGGCAAATCGACTGTTGAAGATAATAAATAAACGAATATTAATTACCCTGTCAGGTATTCTCGAGTGGCTCGTGCTTTTTCGTCTAAATTCGGTGATTTGAAGTAACACCCTCNTCGTGCTTCATCCCAGTTGCCATATTTAAATTTTGTTTCCATACCTGGACAAATCGGACCAATCGCGAAGAAGCAATTATTAATAGATTTATGGCGTATCAATGGGGAAAGGGTAAAAAAGAGGTGGGGCCAGAGCACGCAAAGCACACCTGCGCCTTAAATGTGCAACTTTATTTCACTCCCCTGCGGAAGTTTTAAGTCGTTTTTCAATTACGATCGCTCAACAATAGGTGGCGCGAGTTGGTTTAGTTGTTGTTGATCTGGTTTCGAAATTGGAGGGTGGTCGATTTCAATTAATTTGTCTCTTTTTTTTTTAATGATCACAAATCGGCCTTTTAGAGGGTCATAGCGTGAACGTTAAGTTGCAATTCATACCTCCACGAGTATTGATAAATTATTGAAGAGTGACTCGGTGGTTTTTAAATCGTCGCCCCCTTTTTTAAACTATTACACGGCCATTAAGCCTTGTTAAAAGACAATTTATCAAAACAAGAAGATGTTTTCATTTTTGAGAAGACAGGAAATATCCTGTCAATTGCGATTTTGCCTCAAAAACGTCTTCTTCCAAAAGAGACTTGCAGTTTGGAAGACAACTTTTTTCTATATCTCTCGACACAGGCGCGATCATTCACGCACTTTGCTTATAACGATTATTAATTGGTAGAAAAAAAAATAGAAGCCAAAAGAAAGAAATCATTGTTCCGTCACATATGTCCATCCTTGTTACTCTTGCTATGTGAATATGAAAAAGAAGAAAAATCAAAATATATAGGCTTAAAGCGGTGCGGCGTCAAGTCAATTAGGTTGAACTAACAGAGAAGAAAAGTGGCTACTGGTGTTTTTGGTGCCTCGTCATCATTTCGGGTCAGTTTTCGAAATTCATTAAACACCATGACGCAGCAAAAATCGGCCATGATAGGATTAAATATATATTATATGTAAAAAATTAAAAAAAGGTAGTGGGAAGTAGTGGGTACCTCCCGTGTGAGCCACTCGGTCTTTTATTTTTTTTTGTTCTTTTCGATACCACACTCACTTCAATGGATGGCAATAGATAGTAATCGGGTTCCAATCGACATAGTTACAAGTCTCGTTATATTGTTAAGAGTTTATTTAATTGATTATGTAACCATTGTGTAAAAAAGAACATTTTTTACTCAATCCTTTGGTCAGTTTCCTATACTGGAACTGTTATGGAAACTTCTTAACAGTCCGGCTTGATGTTAATACTACCTTTTATTCCTAGTCAGCATTTAATCAGAATTGAATGATCAACACAAGAACAATAGCAATATCGTAGAAATCGATTTAAAGTTTTTGTTGGTCCGACGTTAGAAAACTATGGCTATAAAATTATTCCTTTATAAAATGGCATTTTAGTGAACGAAAATTATGTATTCTTCCAAAAATTGATAGATTTAGTAACAGTGACAATGGTGTAATAGAACTCCTATAGATTTTAAACAATATTAAGTGGCCAAGATATATGAAAATCTTCAAAATTAAGTAAATTTTTTTGGATGACAGTCGCCGATGGCCGTGCTGAATATGGTGGTGCGTTTCCATGTTGCAAAAGAACAGTTCTGAATATATGGCACTCGTACCAGTGACATTTACTTTGCGACATTACCTTTTACCAAGTACGCAATTTTTTTTCACTTTTGGCAAAGAAGAATGACGCTATTTTCTCTGTTTGCTGTTAGTGGTAGGTTGACTGCACTTAGGACTTATCACCTTTTCTTAGAAAGACATTTTCTTCTACTTTATACCGTCATAAAAGTTGGATAGATTCATTCTACGACGACTGAATATTAATGGATGTTATTTCTTCTTTGCGCAACTCTCATCCTAGTGCAATGTTCCAATGAACCATTCTAAATTACCACGGGGCCATTGGTCAATTATTTTTATAGTAGGTATATGTATAAATAGTAAGGCCTTCTACATTTTATGAATAATATTTTTGGTAGCTTGTAAGACAACATTGTATTATTTTATTCTGGTTTGTGTTTTGGCTTGTAAGAAAATTTATAATTTGTGACGAAACATCGAATTTTATCGCTTTGGATTGCAAGCGCAATGTTGGGTGTAACTAAAGTGGCCAATACTGACACAAGTATGAAATCTGTATTCTCACCAATAATGGGCTTCTGCATCGAACTCCTATTGGCTGCCATTACTTTATCGCTTTAGTAAGTACATACAAATATAATAAAATTGTTCCACATAAACAACATAAATAATAAATCCTTCAATTAAACAGATTTCAACACTATAGATACGAATCTCTCATGCAACATTTACATAAAAATATGGATACTTTATTTGAAAGTAAGCCTACTTGACTATAAAAAATTAATGTGAAACGTGTCAAAATAGGAATTAATTAAATAAAAAAAAGGCTCTTGATAGGATTCTAAAAAAATCACTTTCTCTTTCTATTGACTAATGACAGGTGACTGAAATAAATGTAGTTTGCGTTCTTCTCACGGAAAGAAAAAAGACATTATAAGTGGGTCAACAACCACCAGGATCATCACCACGACGACCAAGAGGAGAGCAATGACGGTCATCATCATCATCATTGCCGTCAAGAGCAACAAAATAAACCGTTGCTCGAAAGGAACCCGACCAGGAACCACCCAACCATAATTTACAACCGCGTTTCTATACATACATATATCTACTCGTACTATATTATATTTTAAGCAGAAAAGCGTTGACGACCCGAAATATCCACTCCAGTTAAAAAGATATTAATTTTCGGTCCGTTTGATCGTTCGCCGACCACGACTGTGGCGCCTCTTTCTCGTCGTCTATTCGGAAGAAGTCATTTTCCTAATTAATATCATATATGGTGAAAAGTACGTCAAGTAATTCCGTTCGATCGGCAGATGTAATCTTGTAAAACACAAATATCCTTATCTGGGATGGTCATCGGTGGCTACTTTACATGCATCTTGTGCCGATAAGATTCAAACAAAGAACCCGACCGAAAAAAGGCTTCAAACACATACCAGGGACGCTTGCTAAGAACCTTCGGCTATACGGAGCCTCAATCGTTAAGGAACATTCGAAACTAAGCACATTCTCAGAGCAAAAAACTACTTGAACGATTTAAAGAGTATCAAAGAATGGTGAATTAAGTAGGGGTTGAATTGCGGTAAAGAGATGTGAAGGTACCCCGTATAAAATTATCCCGATGTTCTTTTCGTATACCTGGGTCTGAACGGCGCCAGTTAAACACACCTCTGGTTCTTTTGTGAATCGGGGCCGCCACCGACAGCGACACCCGAGGGGGGCTCGCCACCTTTCTCCGATTATTTTGACGTCTGACTGGCGGCTCGAGTCCGCGAGCTCTCGGTTTCGAGACCCGAAGAATCTAACATCGGAATCGAACTGAAAACTCGCATGAAGGTAGTAATTTTTAATGTAAAACAGAAGAAGGCGAATTTAAAAAAAAATTGAGCTTTTTCAAATATGTAAGTTTTTTATTTCTTTCAGAAACCTTTTCCCCTTTATCAGTTGAGTTACGTGTTAATTTGGTCAAGATGGTTTTATAAAAAAAAACAGGTGGATTAAAGCAACCATCTTAATAGCAGTTCTCGCTGTGTTTATTAATGTCAAGGAAATTTCCAGAATCTATCCAATCATAATAGTTGAAATGGATCAGCATCAAAAAACGAAAAAAAAATGTTAAATCTTGCATTTAACATGACATTTTTCAATAAGCGATTCTAATTTCAGTGCAGTTGTTGCCGTTGACAAACGTCCTTTTCACATATTGCAAATAAATAATAACAGTTACCGATAATGACAATAATAATATAAATGGACGTTCTCGCATGTCGATACGTTTCGCATGATGGAATCTATTTTAAAAATGACGATGACGATGTAACGTTGTGCTGTTCGTTCCATTGTCGTTCGTCGTTCTGCCAAGGCGGAAAGGAAACGATAAAATGAGTCTGAAGAACAATTTTCGTGATATTAGGAGAGGAACCGAGCGGAAAATAGGCGCGCTGGCTATCCAATGAAGGAACTATGGATATAAAGTATCGAGGACACTCCTATTTCGTTTTCTTGAATCTATTGAATAAAATAATGAAAAACTTTGTTAGAAAAAAATAGCAATTAAGAAAAACAAATCATTTAAAAATGTATAATTAAAAACACATGGATAACAGCAGATTTCTCTACTGTTAATGTTGAGCCAGTGTTGGCCATTGGATATGAACTAAAGCTTCTTACACGTTTATTGTGCTATCCAAGAATTATAAAACAATTTATAGAATATAGTTTGCACTATATTCTATATATGTATATTCTATATACATATGTATAGTATTGGTAATATTAACAAACTTAATATAAAATCACTAATTGGCCAATTCTATTTTTGGCATTGACTAAAGATATCACTTAATCAGATAAATGTCAAAAATTTTGCCAGCGTTATATACATCGATATACTTCTTTTTAATTCTTAATTTTATTTACAACATTTTACAATTTAAGTAACAGCCAATTTCATAACGATTTTTAAAAGAGACTTTTACTAAAGTTCATTTTAAGAAATTAGAATATGACAATTAAATATTATCTGTCATATCTATTTGTCACATTCTAATTTTTTAAAGTGGACTTTAGTAAAAGTCTCCTTTAAGAATCGTTATGAAATTGGCTGTAGAGTATATTTTCACTTGTTTGCAATCTGGTAAAACAACCTTCGACATATCTAATCTAAAGCAGCCTCGATTTTCGAAAGGACCTCCCTTTACGACTTTTGCGACTCTCACACAGCAAATTACGGTCTTTTGTCCGGCAAATCGACTGTTGAAGATAATAAATAAACGAATATTAATTACCCTGTCAGGTATTCTCGAGTGGCTCGTGCTTTTTCGTCTAAATTCGGTGATTTGAAGTAACACCCTCACCTTTTTTTTCTCAATCTCCTTTTATTGTTTACGCAACCAACGGGAGGTCCTGAGGTTCGTTTTTGTTTCGTTCCGCCGCTTTTTTAATTCCTTTTTCAGAAAAAAGACGCAATGTACTCAACCTTATTAGATTAATGGTGTAGTTTTTTTTTCATTATTTCATGTGGCTCGATTTGAAGCTCCAAAGGTGTGTGCGAACAAGAAATTATGTAGTCTAAATGGTGGTCGAATGATGGATCTCTCCGTCCGAAGGACATGACGTGTATACGGATCGGGTTGCGACCCCGAAAACGGCGGGGCCGTGGGCCGTTGCGCCCCTAGGTGGTCACGCGAGCCTTTTGCACACGCACACTCTCCTCGCTGGGGCCCCAGGGCGAGCACCTCCATCGGCCCGACCGCACTCTACCACGGACCATTGTTTTGCTCCCGGGACAAGGAAAAACGTTTCGATCACGAAATGCCGGTGCATCTTTTCTTATCCTGGTCGGAAACATCCGAAAACCAATCACGCTATTAGTCTTTTCTTTTCCTGTTTCAACAACTACTTCTTAGAAAATTAGTTTTTTTTTCGCTTCCAACTTTTTACTTTACCACATGGCTTCTTGTATTCTCACACTGACACATGACAACAGACTTTAGATATTTTACCAAATATATGCAAAACTGAGCAGTTTTCCTTCAAAAATTACTATGCCCATATTTTATCCAGATCATTTGGTAATATATTTCAGACATACGTTCAGGTATGATAAGCCTTCTAAATACCAGACTTGTCTATAATAACTCTGAATAGGCCTAAATTGGATGTTTGTAAGATTTAATTACCACATAGATACAAAAAATCATAATATGTGGACATTTGTCCATAAAGGGCCGATTTGATTGACTCACCCTGTATTTACTGATTGTCCAATTTCTTTTAGGCGAAGGTAATGCATTATTATGCGAAGAGACGAATATCATTATCATGAATATGAAGAACATCAGCATCAAGATCTCATCATCGACATCGTCTGAAAACAACCAGCAACAACCTAACCTAAAACCGAAAAAAAATAGCCGCGTCTAAAAGTCTAGATGGGAGGGTCGGTACTGAGAAACGTAAGTGAGGCTCCGCCCCACGTCGCATATAACCCTGGTTAATAACAAGGCACGCTAACGACGTAACACGGCCGGCACCCAATCGATGGCCGTGATGGGTGGAGTCGGGGTGTCGTAACGCCGTTTAGTAGCGAAACCTGGCGGTGGCACGATGTAACTACGTCCCCCAAGCCGACTATTATATGATTATTCTTCATTATAGTACCTACGCTCGTAGGAAGTAGATGGTTGTTTGGTTTGGGCGAACGATCAATTTTCCCCCGATGTGAGGAAAAAAAAGTAACGACATACGCGGCTCAATTTCGTGTAATTTCGGCGTGTTCGGGTCGATTTTCGAAACGAAATTAGTTATTAGTGTGAATTACACGTATTATCATCCAGTTCGGGCGAATAAAATTGCTCATCGTCGTCGAAAACGTTTTATTTATTATCATTAAGTATTTAAACTAATTTTCTTTCTCTCGGTTTAATTATTTCGCGACGGTTCATTAAACCTTTCGAAAGTGATTGAAGTGATTTTCAAGTTTAATGTGGTGAAACTGGAAACAACATACAACGACATCGTTCAAGACGTCACCGAATTTAATCAAAGTGGAAAACAAACCTTTCACGACGTTAAATTTCACGGACTTGGGTTCCCCATTTGGGGGACCGAACGACGATCCACCGGGTACCCCGAACATGTCGGGGGAGCCGCACTTGGGTCCACCGACTCCGCACGATTCGAGCAATTCCACCCCCGTGTCCAAGAGCGCCTTTATTGAACTGCAACAGCACGGCTACGGCCCGTTAAGGACGTCCGCGTATCCTCATCATTTTAATTCGCCGGCGGGAAACACTCACACGGGACCACCCGGTGCCCATGACACCTCGGGCTTTCACAGTCCCCGTGGGGCGCTCGGTGCCTATCCGTTTCCACCTATGCATCAAAACTCCTATACCGGATATCATTTAGGATCATATGCCTCAAATTGTCCACCGTCGCCAAAAGATGATGGTAAGTTATTGTGGAAAGTCAAAAGGAGGTAAATCCTAACCTTAGAGGGCTCGTTTCCTTAAGATCTTGTACTCCCAATGAGTAAATTTCCATTATTCTATCAAAATTTGCCTTTTTTAGGTAGAACTCATTCAAACATTTTCAAAATATATGCAAGTATAGAATTTAGATCTTTGAGCTCTTCAATTTAGAGTCCACATTAACTCATCTCATTGACATGATTTAGTTTATTTTGTCGAGTACTAATCTGAATCCGGATTTGCACTAATGTATTAAAATAATTTGAAAATCAAGCTCTTCAAATGGTCTCTTTTTAAGTTAAAATCCGATAAGAAAAATCCTATTAATTGAAGAAATGTTTCGTAAGAGAAGATCTTAAAGATTAGACATTTAAAGTAACAGGCTCAGAAAGGCATCTTCAAATAATTCGCTCGCTTTGTGTTGATTTTCGAATTCAATTTTGAATCTTTTCTATATCGAGTAATTACAATTAATTGAAGATTTAGATATAATTCTTGAAGATTGAAATGTCTGATTGTAATTAGGTGTTCATTGGATGAAACTGATTGATTTCTGGATGTGAAATCTATTATAAAATGATTACTTTTAGAACTAATATGAAAAGAGAAGAATGCTATATTCTAAAATGCTAAATATGAATATGAATTCAGGCAAACTGTTACTCATTTGTTTTTGATTAATTTATTAAAAATTTCAAAATTTAATGTATTTGATGTATTTAATCCTGATTTTTTGGATGATCTATAAAAATGATGGATCCCTATATCCTACAGAGTTTTATTTATAGATTTTTCATTTATCATCTAAAATTTTACCAAAATTTATTATTGATTGTTTTCGTTTCCTATAAAAGCTCGAATTCCTATTGATATACTCCTAATGAGGTATGGAAATTTTCTTCTGAAATATTGCTTTATTTGAAGATTTCCCAATCAGATGGGTCTCTTAGCATATTATGTGCACTTGCTGAATCTTATTTTTCAATTAACACAGTTTTTACATGTTATAATAAAATTACAGTTTAGGGAACCTACAGGTCCAGATCAATTTACATTTTGTGAGCTAAAAAGGGATATTGCTACTTTAATAGATATTTATTAACTTCTACTACTATAGATTATCTAGATGCGTATTCTCAATTAAAATATTCAAAAAAAAAAAATAGTTCTGTAATGTCGTGTTGGAAGTATTTCTTCTAAATGGGAAAAATTGGTTTTTCACCGTTCCAAAACTCTAGGAAGCTCAGCTTTTAAAAATACCAAAAGAAAATAGGAATTCTCTAGGGAAAAATACCAATTTGTTAATAAATATTCTGAAGATTTATTATTTTACTTGTTTGTTTATCTTGGCCTAATTTAAATTGATAAAAACATGTCGACATTATTAAAAACATCGCTTAAAAAATATGTATATTACAAATCCAAAGTGTAAATGCAGATAAACGCATATATTTGAAAATAAATTACATTTTAATTTTTTTTCTTCTTTCTTTTCCGAGCCCATCTGAATACTTTAATTAAAAAACCACATATGTATCTACATTAAAAAAAAACTTTAACGTTTTTTCACCGATGGCATGGTAGAGAAAATCATTTATTATTTAAGCGAGAAGATTTATTTAATTTTCTCGGCGAATTAATAGAACAAGTGTTTTTATGATTTTTCAAGTGTTGTAGCGTGTGATTAAAAACGATAATTTCATTCGGAACGCGTTGCGTTCCATATGAATTTCTTCAAATTGCCTATTTATCCGCTAATATAACCACAGCGCCAATTAACTATATTGAATTCAAGGGAAAGAAAATTTATTGTCAACCTGATGAAAAAAGCTGAATTAAACAAAAAAAAACGATGTAAAACTTTGCGCACATAAGTAACCTAAATTTCCAATTATTTGCCCTTTCGCATACCTGTGTAATAAATTTATCAGACTTTGTTACGTACACGAAGTAATTTTAAAGTGAATAAACATGTACCGACGATATATATCGTATATTGTAAGGTTAAAATAGACTCGGTACGACGATAAAACTTGTTTCGTCTTATCGGAAAACGTCTTTGTATAGAAAAAACTACATACAAAATACATTTTTGTTTTATATGAAATACATTTCGTCCGACAACAAGGAATTAACATCATACATGACATATGAAATGCGTATAAAGGTCAAAAAAGAAGAGCAAGTTAACAAAAAAAACGCTTGAAACTATGTAGTCTTTTTTTTCATTTTCAGAAAAATGTCTGTCATTGGAACGACCGACGGGCGGCGCCGGCGGCAAAGGCAAGAAAATGAGAAAACCGCGCACAATTTATTCCAGTCTTCAATTGCAACAATTGAATCGACGTTTTCAACGGACGCAATATTTGGCGTTGCCCGAGAGGGCCGAATTGGCCGCCAGTTTAGGATTAACGCAAACACAAGTAAGTAGATTTAAATACTTAATTTTTAAGTCCATACAAAATGTTGACTTTAAGAAAAGAGCATATTTGAGATTTGAAGAACTTCTTACTAATAGTGCATAAAAAACACTAAATATCAACATATAAATTCAATTGTCACGACGGTGACAAAGTCATAGTCACTCTGATCAAGTAAAATTTTGAAAATTTTACCAATAAATGAGCCACGTAAACAATTGTTTCGGCTTAATTTTGTGAAATAAGAGACAGTCCGTTTATCAAGAGTCGTCTTGATTATAGCCAATCATCAAAGTTCAATATTTGATGATTCTAAGTACTTGACGATTCCCAAATTGATCGTAATTTATTTTAATATTATTAACAAACAACTGCTAATTCGAGACACGACCACTATTAAAATGACAACGCGTTTTAGCTCGTCCATTAGCTTGTTTTAAGGACATTTTAAACCGTAAAACTATTTGGTTTCGGCTCACTAGAACTCATACCATTATTATTATCATCATCATCATCATTGGCCTCTTTCTAATCCCACCAAGTGCTATTGAAACCCAATAAATCCATTTGCTTGCCGGTAAAATGATTTAAACATAGACAAGAGACATAAATCTGATTTTTTTTTTCGTAGGACACATTATCATTTTTTTGCGCCTTTCAATTCAATGTAGTGTCGACAGGTAAAAATGCGCGCGTAGAACCTCGGTGGGTGGTTTTCGAATATTCTTCTTCTTCATCATCATCATCATCATCAGGTACATCTTGACACCTTTCGAAAAGGTACCAATAATAATTGACTTTTTTCTTGGAAGAATAATGAACACAATGCTTGGTTACAAAACAGAAATATTGAAGAGGGTACGGCGCTTTCTTAACCCCGATAATTTTGTCGTGGTGTAGTAGTAGTGAGTGATACCCCTCTCTCCCCAACCATTTATTGGTGGTTCGTGTTTTCAGGCCGTTATAAATCGATTGTAACGTATATCTACATGTCCATTGGGCGTTCCTTTTCGGTTATTCTTTTCCCTCGGCCGATTCGTGAGGTTATGCAAGAACGTTATGGGCGGTGTAGTTGTAGGTACAAGAAGAAATAAGAAGAAAAAGTAGCGACTCGTGGCCTCCATTGGAAAAACGCTGCACGAGGTCCGAAAATTGCTCGTTCTCTCTCTTTATTGAAACTTTATATTCATGCAAACGATGTTTGAAAATCCTATTCAGAGCGATGTTCCCGTTATTTTCCATGGGGGCCGTTTCTCCCTCCCCCCTGATTCCGTGTCTTTTCTTTTTTTTCTTATACACACGATACAATTTTGTTGGACTATGGTTGTTTTTCCTCACTACTCGAGGCCTGTTCCCCTTTTTCGAACAACTGTAATTTATACGTCGCGCATATACATATTCATTGCAACATAGCATTTTGAAATTTCCTGCTATGCAGTAAAAATGAAGATAAGGAAAAATAAAACGAATATCTTCAAGATATCGACTACGATTCGTACTTCTTTGTCGCATACGAGTTCACCTGTGGTATGCATAATTACCCAAACATCTTCAAACGGTACCCTCTTAACTGACTTATGAGGGTATTCAAACTTGAAGTACTTCAGGCAGTCACGGTGATCAGTTCTTCAGAATGACCACCAGGAAACTCGAATATTTCCTCATGATTCTAAAGAATTTATTAAACAACCTATCAAAAGAAGATAGTTCAAAATAAATAGAGATCAATTAAGAAAACCATAATGTAAAGGAGAGCATTGAAAAATAAATGAGTTTCCAAGCCAAGTACTCGAAAAGATAAATCGGAACGGAACAATTCCTCCGCAAAGAAACCGTGGCGTGAAAAATTCGAAATTACCCTTGTATTCTTTATTCGGTTCGGAATTTTCGTCGTTAGTTTGACAGGCATAGCGAATCGGTTTTGTTTAATACTTAATAAACGCAAGGGGGTACCCACCTTTATACTAATAATGGCACCGTTCGTTCCTTTGGTGGCTCGGAAATTAATGTTTTCATACAAAAGAACAGTAGCAAGAACGTGAAGATGAATGGGAATCATATCAACAAGAACAACGACAACAACAACAACGTGGACCATGAAATACATTACGCAGTACCGCCCGCTTCGGTTTTCAATTTCCGTTTTTTTTTTCGCTCTTCTTAATTCCCTTTTCTCACTCTCTCTCGTTAGGTACTATGAAGAAGAATCTCGATTTGGCTAATTTAAGCATTATGTTTTAAAGGCGCGTCCACCCGGGTGTAATACAATCATGGTTAATTGAGCCAGAAGAAACTGACGAAGAAGGAGAAGAAAAAGCTGCGTTTCTATTCATCTTCTTGTATTTTTTTCTTTGTTCTGTACATCGACTACAGTGAGTGTATCGAATTAGTTGCTTCACTAACGACTACTATCGGATAGTAGAAAATTTATTATGCAGGGGAGTATGATGTGTACTTGTTTCTGCACCCTTCTTGCTGTGCGAAAAGGGGGGTGGCTAAAATACTACTAATTATAGGGAACCGAAAACCTTTGACATTTGACCTAATCCACTAACGAGGCCAAAGCGTTCAGTTACAACGCGTATTTTCATATACATATACAGCCTAATCAGAGCCCAGTTAATTCACACCTACAGGGTGAAGCAAACAGTCTTGGAAAAAAATTAATATTTTTTTTTCATTTCTATGAAATACGTTTGTTCGAGGGTTTGTCTATTTATCTGTAAATAATTCAGTGGAATAAAGGGGTCCGGCACTCGCTGTTTAACGTATCGATTAAGCGGTAATTGATGGATTTTCTCTTTGGGGAAAAATTCCCGTTTTTAATATATGTACGTGTGTACGTTGTATATGGACGAATATAGATAGAGAGAATGGATGGGTTTCCATTGATTTGAGGCCAGGGTAAAATAAATCGGAAAATCTAAATCAATGTAGTTATTTATCGATAATCGTTATTTCTAACGGAACATTTTTTATAATACTTCATGTCTATACGCACTCCTTTAAATTACCTTTTGTCCTATTTGAAACAGAAGATAATTTGTTCAATTTACCTCATTTGCTGTTTAAGTGACTAAGCCCTTAGAGTGAATGAAGAATAACAGATAAACGAAGATTAAAAGAAATATATTTGAAACCAAAGAGAACATCCATAGTTTTGTGTCTTTTTCAAAACCATATATTTATTAGTTTCATAGAAGAAATACAGTTCAGATTCTAATATTGAATTGGCTTCTGACTGGCTCAGATTTAACTCTAATTGATTGATTGATGTAAAATGATAGATTTGATAAAGAAATCTATTTCCAAATAGAAGAGAACTTCAGGTTAAAGCACAAAAGATATTAAACCCAATTCCTTGAGAATCAATTCAAACTTTAATGAGTAAAATGCTGAGAAAAACACACTACATAGAAACAATATTTATGGTTCGAGGAAGATTGTTCAAAACTTTCGAAAATTTAATTTTCTATTTTTCTAGAGGTTTTTAATGTTTCAAAATCACCACATTCAACTTAACATAATCAGAAATTAATAATCATTCACGTTTATTTAAACCTGTCATACCATACGGTAACATTTAAAAACTCGCTTCCGATTAACGCTTATCATCAAAAAGACATATCGAATCTTATACAATTCACCTTCGGATTATCGTCAGTAGCAATAAAATTTGTCATTTCCGAATGTATTCGAAAAGACGACCTAATTAACAAGGTACCTACTAATTGACTTAATATAACTGTTGCTCTAACTGGGCTTATGGTTCATAAATTTTACTTCTAATTAACGCCGAACCGATTCGACACAAGAGAGAGAGAACCCACCATCGTACCGATGCGCGATCGTCAGGAACCTGTCGGATATTCTAATTACTTTTCATTTTAATTATGCTAATTAGAGCAACTATTTTCGCTTGCGAGGAAAAAATTTAATCGAGAAATGAAGAGAGAAAAGAGAGAGGCAACGGGTAGTTGGAGAAAGAAAGAGACAGCGCTAGGAGACAGTGTGGGGCAAACACGAAACACTTTTAATAGAAGATTAAAGATATTAAGATTTATGGATATTCGTTTAAAAGGCTATTTTTTAATTACTAGAGGCAGGGAATTCAGCGAAAACTGACGGTGTTCTGAAAAAGGGGGATATGGTCCCATCGATGATAGATAATGCGCCTTTGGTTCAATGCCGCGACGTTTCATTTTTTCCTCTTGCAGACCCTGTAGATAAGAAGACTTGTAATTAATCGTTATGTAACGAAGCTATTCCTCGGGTGAAATATCGAATTTTCTTCTCGGTCAGTGTTGAACAACAAAACTCTTTAAATACATAAGGAAGCTTTTAAAAAAATTAAATGTACTTCAAAACTTCAATGGAAAATTCTCCAATGTTTCCGAGAGAATCGCTTGAATATACCGGTTTCATCTTTAAACTATTTCAAATTTGAAACTGAATTCTTCATTATACCTGATGGGGATTTTGAATTTAGCGCCTTAAGGCATGTTTAATTTTCAACAAAATGCTTCTTTTTCTTTTTCAACATAGACAAAGCATTCCTTGACGATATTCCAGCTTCAATGTAGTTAAATCCCACTCAAGTTGTCCAGCAACATTTGAAAGGCCTGGGATTGAGATATTAAATTTTGAAACCAAATATGTATGTATGTGTAAATCCCGAGGCGCAACACCCAATACCTCGAACAACTGTCAAACAACTATTTCCAAGTTTGGATCTGATATTCTTGCATCTGCAAATTGGGTAAATTTTTCAACAGCAATCCTTTTATGAAGAGGACGTCTCTAGGTGGTGAACGGTTTTTCGTGTAAAAGTCTTCGGGCGGCGACTTCCTGATTCAGGCCAAACCATTGCCTGCCAGCAGGTGCCGTTTTTTGTTCCTAGACTTTTCCGTTATTAAATCCGCTGTCAGAAGGCGGATTAAAAAAGCGGATAACGAAATGCAGAAATTGCTGCGGAAACGAAAGCGACAAAATTTTAGTTTGGTCTTTTCCGAGATCGTCCCGACGACATCGTTGTTGTCGTCATCATCATCATCATCGTGAACATCGTGGAAAAAGAGCACCAACAAAGTACTTTTACGTCTTTTTAATTGCAACAAATCAAGTTTACGACAGTCGACCAGCTACGTCACGTGGACGAGCCGTTTTTCTTAGCGAAACTTCGCCTTGGTCGGATGCGACGATGATGATTTCGATCTCGACGTATTCCACCATAAAATTATACGTTGCCGGAGAAAATATTAAGGATAAATTCCAATAATTATCGTTATTAAACGCCCGAATATACGGTTTATGATATTTGTTTTGTAATTTTTCATCCGAAACTGGGGGGAAGGGAACAGCCTCGTATGCAATTTTCCGGTAGTCGATAACGTTCGTGACGTATTAATCAATCCTGAGGAAATTCGAAATGAGATTCATATTACCCAGGCACCTGGAGCATCTCATCTTAATCTTGGCCTCCAGCGATTTTACAGATTCCTACGAAGGCGATCAATTTGTGTCTAGTATTACGCCTATTAGAAATCCTAAGTATTCCAAAACTTAATTTGTTTCTTGTTTTGTGAACTTGACTGTTTCAAAATGGAAATTTCTACATGTAATTTGATTTGGAAATATATAGAGATGCCATTCCATGTTCAAGTGATTTAAAGCAATGATGCCGACTAACTTGATCAATGAAAATATTGCTTTAGAAGATGTCCAGGTCTCCTAATGTAAATATCAAATTTCGAAGTACGTTTAAAATGAATGCCAGCCTTTGAATATGCTGTCCAGGTAGTTTATTAGTCATTAGAGCCGCACAAATTTAAAAACCAGAACTACACAAAATAATTTTTTGAAATTTTTCTTTGCCTTCGAAAAAAACAAAGGACGTGACCTTTCGTCGTGCGCGCTCCTTTTTCGTTGGCGTGATTAAGTCGATATTAAGGTCACTTCAAAGAATTGGTCTTTATCATTTTTATTGACTTAATTGATCCTTCCTTTTTAAAACCGGCAGCAGCGCAACATAACGTAGAATTGGTGACGTTGCACCGAAAACCTACCATCCATTCAAAAATCGAACTTTCAATTTGGAAAAACAGAAGTTAAAACTGCCAACCGATCATTAATATTAACTTTTTTTTCCTAAACTGTACATACGATAATTAAGCAAGGCAATTCGACCAGAGTACACACGGTATTAATTAAGCTACAAGTGTGTAATTAGAATGGAAAATGTTAAAGGAAAAAAAACTGGTTGCAACACCGTGACGCACTTTGACTTTTCCCTAACCTACTACACCTAAGGTTTTTTTTAATCCACAGTTCAAAAATTAATTGGACCACTTATGTCAATTACAATGTCATCCTTACGAAATTAGGTTTTGGTTTCGAAAAAGTGTCATCACACAGTGTTGCCACTGCCCTCTCTCTTTCTGGGTGTGCTCAAGTGCGCGGGGGGAAGCTTCCCATTATGTGCATCAAACTGTATCGTTTTATTATTTTTTTATGGTCGGGGCAATGTTGGGACAAAAATTATATCGTGTTTTTCCACATGACGGTATCCTAGGAACGACAATAAATTTTCAACAAATTTTTTTTCATCGAAGGAGGAAATGACGACATATTTCGAAATATTCTCGGCATTATATTCGCTTTTCAAGGATCACAGTTTTTTTATTATTCCCATGTCAACGATGAATTGCATGTACAATTATAATTACACACTTCACACACACTCTAATATTGATAAAAAAAGGGTTTTTTTTTTGTAATATTTATTATGTATTAAAAAAATATTATTACGTAACCATAATTGGAAGCGTGAAAAAATAAATGGAAACATCAGATACCGACCTTCGGCCAGATTCTGGCAATAATTTGTTCAAAATTGCATTTGCAAAATCCTAAAATAAACTTTTCTCATATTTGGAAGTCTCCTTCAAAGGGAAATATTCATTTTATCGATACACAATTGATTTTTAACAAAATCACTTTCAGTTGAAATTAAATTACTAAATACAATAGGCAATCATAGGAAAGATTCATCCATTTTACACTTTGACAATAATAGAAAAACTATGTTTCGATATACCTTTTTTTAATTTTATTCTTTATTCTTAATATTATTTTTTCTACCTGTATTGAGCAGATTTTTTTATTAAAAAATNTGTTAAAAAAATGCAAGATTTTTTACTAAAACAATGGCCTGACGAAATAAAACAACAACAGAACGGACAAGTACTGCTACTACTGTGAAGCCTGATGCTTGAAGGTCACCCTTTTAAGATCGAAGATTAGAAAAAAGCCGCATAAATGCATTTTCATTATATGAAATTGCATTTTTATTTATTTATTATTATGCAATAGCCGACAATGAGTCATTTTGTTTGCATTTTCAAACGGATATGATAGATTTTTAATAGTTTCTCTTTTTTTCGGACAAGAGTCGAAGTTGTCGCGAATTCGATAAAAAGAAGTCCGAAACTGGTTCGGTTCTCACGTTTCAAAAGTCGGAAATTTTACCTTTGGCCCATTGCCGGTTGTTGCGTTTTTTTTCTTCGTCCACGGGAGTTTCTTCGTTTTTGCCATCTCCGCGTTTCGAATTGCGATCGTCATCGATTTACCAACAAGGAACACGTTATAAGAGAGGTAGTACACTCATCACCGACAATCGTCATACTATATACAAGGTGTTCCCGATTAATCATCGTTTAGAATTCAGTTCAGGAAGCTTGAATTGCAAATGGAAATTAATTCGAGGAAATGATGTGTTTGATTTAGGTTTTGTTTATTTGCAATTAAGGCCATTCCCGCGAGGGGAACTCTTCCCGATCTGGTGGTCGAAGTATCAAGAAAAGAAACAACATTAAAAACAGTCTTGGAGTAGTAAATAACACGTGTTGAATGTGTTTTTTTTCGTTTCCGTATAACCGCTATGGGTTTTTTCTTGCTTATTCCAACGTCTATTTGATAAATTATGTTAAAAAACAATTTGAACAAAAAAAAACTATTACTTTATCGACTTTTATTCGTTGGACTACAAGATTCAAAGAAAACTTGATTTATGACGTGGTTTCTTGACGGCATTGGTTGTTCATCTTCCACACTATACTCGTTTGATTCTTGAACGATTTCCGGGTCATTTTAATTGAAAAATTCTTCAAAACTGCTTGAATTAGGCCAATTTCGAAATGTTATACTCAAGGGATATAGGGTTAGTCGCTATATTGACTGTTGTTATCTTTTTGTAAAAATTTCAAGTTCGACTTTTTCGATTAAAACTCTTCAAACTTTTCAAAGGACTTGTAAGATATAAATCTTTTGTGTGCAATTTTAATTTCAAAAAATCACTGTCATAGTTGTTAGGGTGGAGGAGCTGACTTCCTGCTCTTAACGAGTCCCGAAAATCTGCCCTGATAAATCCCTTGATAATCCAGCTTAAAAAACAATTAATCCCTAAAAAATACATTTTTTTTCTTGCGGAACCAATGTCGTTCGTTGTAAAATATCATACGTTTATTATTTATTAACCGCGTAAAATGCCGCCGTAGAACATTTTCCGAAGGTCATCACGCGATGCATTCATTCGATTTGCACACACACAGAAATGTTTTTTTTTCTCATTCTCTCTATTATTTTAATATTTTTTTATTCCTTATTCAACCAAACGCATTATTTATTCCGTTGTTGAATGCACCGGCCCATGAAGACCAAATACATTTCCGAAATGCCACACGTTTTGCATTGTTTTTACCATTGACTGTCAAAAAGAACAAAAACAATTAAAATTAATTAATCAACAGTTCCTCCCTTAAAAAAAATATTTATTAAATGGATGAATAATGTGGTAAAAATACGAAAATTGATTCGTGCTGTGAACCACGTCACCTGTTTTCGTTTACGAGTAAAGACTCTCAAGTGGACAATTCTTTGAAACAGAAAAAAAAAGTTATTGTTCTGGACTGGCCGTTAATAAAGCTATATTTGTTTTGATTAGAACCCGATGGTGGAACGTGCATAAACAAAGGAGAGGACACCGTAACAACTGAACAGAATAACGAATTTTCCATCATAGGTATCGCGTCTGGAAATGCCAATTTTAGAATAATTATTTCAAGAGAGTTCGTGAGCACACGTAGCCGAATCGAACGGAGAACGAAAATGCCCTCGGGCTCTTTAAAGGTTGTGTACGTTATATACGTAAAGGAAATGTTACAAGGTCTTCAAGATTATCGTGGAGATTGTGTGACTGTTTTGTAATCGCCACTTGTCTCGGTTGTTCGCTATTATTTTTTTCTTCATTCTGACATTGCTTATACATTTTTTTTCTTTTAGTTTTTGAAAATATAATTATTATTCGTCAAACGTCTCCAATCTGATGACTGATTACTTGCTATTTTTTTTCTTTCTTAACACAAGCCTTGACAACCAAAAACGAATGAACTTTTATCTGGAAAATGTCCAAAAATGTACTACAAACAAAGGAATGATAACGTTAAAAATGCAAATTTTGAAATTAGGAATTTATTATGTTAAACTTGGAGCAATGTAAAAACGTTCTTGAGAGTTGCTGCTAGAGGTACAGAAACCAATTCTAGAGCAGCAAGTTATGAGAATGCTGGTAACTGTTTACGTTTAGATTCTAGATTTGTCAATCTATTTGCGTACAGAAAAAGAATTGGAATATAAGGTGTTCTACAGAAAAATCTGGAAATCTCATAAAAAGACAATTGAGCAACGTTCCAAAATCAATTTTCACATCTTCCTTGTGCTATTTTTTTAATATGTATTGTTTGTAAGTGCGAGTTTGAATCATTGGAGAGTGCGAGAGAATGAGCGAGAGATTGAGAGAAAGGAAAAAATTGGAAAATGTAATTCGCTCGGGTCCGGATCAGGACTGTAGGACGTAAAGTTAATTACAAGGAGGGTTGGAAACGTTTGGTTTCAGTGAAACGTTTAGAGGCGGCACCTTAATTAAACGTGAGACAGGTAGTCGACACCCAATAAGGCCTCGACAAAGTAAATTTTTCGTTTCGTTTTTCGCATAGCCGTCTTCTTCCGTTCCTAGATGTTGACGTTGATGATGGTCTTTATTTGTTTAATTTTGTTTTTTAATATTTCATGTAGTTGGTTTTGGTAAAGTGGATTTAGATAAATGAAAATTTAAAATAAAACTCAATTCTTCTTAACAACTCCAGAAGTATATTCCAAGGTTACTTTTCCTCCTAATATAGTATAATTTCGCCTAACCCTACATGGAGAAGGCTCTTTTAATGAAGTTTAAACACGTAAAAAATAAACCTTTTTCGATGAAACTGTGCACTTTCAAGCACATCCCAACAATTATTCAAATTTCATAAATGTATTCTCTCACTCATAAATAATTAATACGCACATTTATAAAACGTTATCTTTCTCTCGGAAAAAGCGTACCACACCGGTGTGAGTGCGAGAGAGCAAGGAGACTGAGAGGAAGAAGAAGAAAAAAAGGAAATACACACATATACAGAGAAGAAAACCAGTATTTTTCCCGTTTTAATGTGTACGTATATACAAGATAGATACTTAAACTTACCTACCCGAGCAAATTTAAAAGCGACCTTCAATCTCTTAATGAGCAAACATAAAAATATATACTATATCGGACAGCCGGCGAACGGCGGCGGAATTGCTTTATTATTATTTGCTCTAATAATTAATAATAAAAACAAAACAGGAAAAAGAACCCAAGGCGGGCAAAGTGAAACGAGCCGGTTAAAAAATGAAAAAAAAGTCGTTTTGTCGATTCCATGGACATTTTTGTGATCCCTTCTGCCTTTCTTTTCGTTTATTCATAATCGGATTAATATTCCCTGAATTAAAACCATTTCAGTTAAATTTGTTTAAAAAAATCCGTAAAACACTTAACGAAAATCTTTATTGAGTGATTTATAATGCAATTTTTAAGAACATGATCTATTTTTGTGCAAATTATTTAAAATTGGGTTATTAACAATTCATAAAACTATTAAATGTTACATTTTAAATGAACTCTGCATTTAAATTTTAATGTATACAACTTGGTGTAACCCATTACACATTGCATAGTTTCACGGTGAAAATATATGTTAAATTAAAAAAAAAGAGAGATTTATCAGGTATACTTATGTGTGAATATCTTTAATGCGTTTTAGAGTGTTGGTATTATTTTGATTTTTTCTACAACTCATTCATTACATAAACTATGCAACACGATCTGAGAAATATAAAAAAAAACGCTCTGTTTAGTGTCAAAAATACAGTTTATCCTGTGTAAATTGCACAGCGACCCAGATTCAATACATGGAAATCTACCGTTCGAGTTTGCGAGAGAAAAGGAAACCAAAAAATGAAAAATAAAAATTCATTTTAATATAACGTACGTATGTACGTACAATTACGTTTGCCTTGGGGCGATCATAGGCACAGAGTGGTATTCCGTTTCCGTTTTACACATGGCGGAACATTAACATTTTTTTTCCTACAAAATAATGGTTCTTTCTCTCGGCCGGTTGCCCATTTTCAGGGAGCGGCAAACCGATTCTCCCACGGTGATGATTATATAATCCATTGTCCGCTCGTCAGCGACATACCCACTTTACAAATAAATAAAACAGCGAAAAAAAATAAATTTTCGGTCCTGTCCCATTTAGATTTCAAATAAAATGACACTCCTTCCAGGTCGTATGTCTAGCGTAACGATCAATGTTGTCAAACGCTAGGCAATTTTCCTACGTAGTTGTTCATTTAGTAGAAATTTATAAACACCTAATGGGCCTAAATATGAATGGAGAGCACTAATAGCTTTCAATTGAATATGAAGTGCTGAATGGTTTGCCAGCGATTCTCTCAAAAACGCAAAAATATTTTATTTAATGTTTGTTATTAATCCGATCAAGCTCGGTTACTAAAGTAGTCGAAGTGAACGCATTATATACAGGGTAGTCAACATATTGACCATATGCATCAAGTAGCGGCAAGAGGAAAATTTAATAATGATAGTTCTATGAACTAATTTAAAAGCGCAACTACAAAAGAGAATGAACAAACGTTCTGAAAACCGCAATGATACATGAACCATGGAACGATACGATTAAAGCCTTTCATTGTGGTCGCCGCCGTGTTGCCTTTTCTTTTTGAATTATTAATAATAATTATTATTAGCATATCTAGTCTGAAACCGATAGATATGCTAATCGGGAATAATCTATTCGTTACTATGTTGAATCGTTTTTTTTGTTACCACTTTTTTTCTTCTCTTAATCTCTATTACGTTGTTATTTTTTAGGTAAAAGGCAAAAAAAACAGTTGAAGGTGACGCGAATCGGTAAACGGATTTTGCATTTGGAACTAACTTTAAAATAAGACCAGTTTCTGTTCGGAAAAAAATGAATTTCCAAGGGCTAATAAAGACAGCATGGTGACTAATAATAATTTCCTAGAAATGTGATTTTTAAGAAGTCTGACTCAAAAACTATAAATTTTCCTTCAAATATCTTTCTAATTATTTTTTTACTTCAAATTAAACGCCATGTGTTTTATTGCTTTTTTACAATTTTCTCTTAAAAGTCCAAAAATGAAACAAAAAGGAAAGAATTTTTTAAAATAATGTGAAATATGTATGTAAGGCCAGTATAAAGCGGAACGTAAACGACGATCTTGTTCATTATTTTTCTCGAAATAAATTTCAAAACGTTACGCTACTGTTAAAAAGAAAAACCAACGTTGAAATGCAGCAGAAATTTAGCCTAGTAGCCGGCAACGGCAGAAGAAGGAATATGTCGGCGGGCATAAAAGCGGTTTTGCGCTTCCTCGAAACCTTTCGCAGGTGAAAATGAGAATTATTCCGTTGGAAGATCGCAGAACAGTCCACTTTTATATGGGGCCGTCAAAAAGGACGGCGAAATTTATTGACGAATCCACTGACGATTCGAGATTGCTCACTAGAGGGCCCTACCAGCCCCAATAACTTTCTTTGTAATATTTTTAATTTTATTCTCTCATTTACTTATCTATCACTTTAACAGTGATTTTTAATTCCGAATTCGATTGTTGCAGGTGAAAATTTGGTTTCAAAATCGAAGAAGTAAATACAAGAAAATGATGAAGGCGGCTCAAGTGACCGGTAACACGAACAATAACGGGAGTTCCGGCTCGCATTCCGGACTCCTGGGTGGCACCGGGAACATTCCTTCGTCGAGTCCGGGACCCCAAGGTCCGAATATGATGCAAGGTAGGATCAAACTCGAAGGTAAAATGGCCATTCATTAACTGACAGTCATTTTTTTTTCGAACGTTCAACAGAAGAATAAACAAAATCAAGTGGAACGTAATATGTATATACATTCAACACCGTTCTTCTTTGTTAACATGGAATGAAGAAAAAAAGTTATTCACTCACCTTTTAAAATTAATAATGCAACAGGTCTCATGCCATTAAAACTTTTTGAAATTCTTCAAAAATGGAAACCAAAGTTTTCACTTCGTGAAGAATTGAGAGCGACATTATCACATTAAACTATCTGACATATAACGTTAAAAAAACTGAAGAGCAATATAACACTGAGTCTACATAAAGTTAAATCAATAAAAAAATTGCCTTCTTTGTTGAAGGGCTTGTTGTCTAGGAACACCTGGAAAACCTTTCTTAAATATCAAGAACGTTTTTATATGAAAAGTCTATAAAAATGATTGATTTTCTAACAAAACTATTTATTTAAAACAGACTATACGTAAAATGAACCATTCATTTTCAAACAATACATTGAATCTTGAAAATATCAGTGATACCAATTAGAGCCAATGCTTGCCAAAGCCAACGGAAAATGGAGGGTAAGAACTGACCGAATTGATTTTTCCAGTGTTATGTACATATACATATATAATCTTAAACATACTGAACATCTGTTGAAACCTTCTCTAGATACTTAGACCTAACCATTCACCTTAAATTGATCATAATTCATAGAGCCCTGGAAATAAGACCAAACTCATTTTTACTTAACACCTACCGAACAATATTATTCTTCTTTTGAACATTGTCGATAAACTCAACAAGAAATTCACTCACCAACAACAATTTCGATATTTCAGGTGGCGGCGGTTCGTCGAGCGGTTCCCCAGCTACGGGCGGTTACATGCAACACCCCAGTCCAACGCCGAGCTCTACACCCGGATCGGACATGTCCGGACAACCGGCCCCGAGTCCCGGAGGCGGCGGCTGGGACGTGAAACCCCAACAGCAGCCGGTGCATGCGCACCCGCCTCCTCCCCATCCGACACCACATCCACATCCGCCCACGCATAACTACCTCCCGCAATATTCATGGTATCCGACGGATAATCCTGGATTATTAACGTAAGAATTGTCTCTTTCTTTTCTTTTAGTTCTACTATTATTAATAAAAGATTAACAAAGTAAGCGACGCAAAAATTTCATTGGTTAACAATGTATATCTTTTGTTTCAGGGTGTGGCCTGCCGTTTAATGAACTATTTTCGACGTATGTAGTTAACAGAGAAAAACAAAAAAAGATAATTTAATAAATCAATTGCCACTAATCGGATAAAATGAAACAAAAGAACAGCAAAACATAAAAACTTTATCACTAGAAAAACAAAGAAGCAACTGTGACCAGTGTATTTTTTTAATTGTGAATAGGTACCTACGTTATTTTCTTATTGTTGTTGAATTTTCATTGTTTTTTTTAATTTCCATTCCTTAATTGAATAAGCGTATTTTTTTTGTAAGTGTGTACAATAAATAAACAAATGGAGTGTAAAAGAAGAGATCTCATCAAGAAGCGTTGTAAATAATATACATATGCATATACAAATAGTAAAATAATACTTTTCCTAATGTTTCTTTTAGTTCGTTTTTGGTGCAATATGTGGTTTTAAAAAATAATTGAGATCATCATTGGTGCATACGTAATCGTCATATATGGTTGATAAATAATTTGTAGCAAAAGGTGCGCGATAAACCAAAAAAACAATTACATAATTATTGCAAGACGTCATATAAATAGTTAATAAAAGTACCAAAGAGCTATGACCCATATTTTTCATATTATTTTTTATCAATTCTCAAAAAATCGAAATTAGTAAAGCATTATATTACGTACTTGCAATTTTTATTGTGTGCTAAAGTACTCAACCAACAACCCACACCCCCAATGGTCCTCCTTTAGGACGAAGGTTACTACTATTACTTTTTTTTAAGAAAAGAGTAATTTAGCTTTACTTGTAAATTATAATTATTATTATTAATTATAACGAAATTTATTATTATTATATAAATATTATATTTACGTTGAAGGATGTAAAGAATGAACAGGCAAAACTGATTAAGTACCTTATGTAAAGTAGCGTTAATTGAATAATTAATTGTACCTTGGCTTACGTACAAACAAGTCCAGGCAAAAAAGGGTTTTCCAGAAAAAAAAAGGAAATTCCTCAATCTGTGTAAAATATAGTTATTACTATTATCTACTATGCAATTGTTTTATTTACCAAAAATATTAATACCGAAACGTACACAATAACACAAAAAAAAAAGAAATTCTTTACTTTCCACAATGCATCCAGAAGATTTCCAAGCGACTGGCCTCGACTAATGGACACAATCGTTCCATTATTCAAAGCGCGCGACCAAAACTTTGGCAATTTCTTGTCATTTCTTCTTCGTCTTTTGCCTATAATTTGGAGTCGACAAAATGGAAATTGTCGTTCCGAATTTTCCCTCAAACTCTCAACGTATTCGAGTCACATTCACCTATTCGGGTCAGTTTAATAAAAATAACAGAGGTCATATCAGTTGTAAAATGGCTCTTATATAAAGCATTGTTTATATTTTCGTCTTGGGAAGTGAAGCCGAAGAGGATGTTGTAGGATACACGACAATAGCTTTTAAACTGGGACAAACAATTATCTACTTAACTTCTAATAAAAGTTAAGTAAGCGCTGCTTAAACTGTTTCAAACTGTAACATGCCGGTTTGTTCCTTTAAGAAAACGGACCATTTTCGAAATTTTAATGGGTGCGAAGGGACAAAGACGCGCAAAATTGATGTCCATGCAACTTATATTTCTCGTTTTAATACAAACGGAATAGCGACAACTAACAAGCGAATAATATTTGGAATTTCGCGCAATTTTTAACGGCGGCCACATCAAAGAGCAATCGAACACGCGGCCGCGGAGAGAAAGAGAGAAAAACGCCAAAGAAAAAGAGAAAAAATTGAAAAGAACCTGCTCCAGTTACATATCGATCCGAACACTGGAAAAAGACAAAAAATACGAAGCGGCGAATACCAGAAGTGCATGCGTATATACCAGAGAGTAAAATGTTTTTGTTCAAAGGGAATGAAACATGCAAGAATAAGAATTGTTAGGTATATGCCGCTAAAGAGAGAGAGAGGGACTGCAATGTGACCGACTACTTTTGTTGTTGTTCAGGATAATGACGATTATGAACAAGGCCACCGGGTAGTCCAAAAATATTTGTCATTTTTACATGGATTCTTCAAGCGTTATTTTTGATCATGAAGAAAACAACCACGGCTTACTGTATTTGGTTTTCTCTTCACTCATTTAAGCGGTTCCAGGATGCCGCCTTGACGGGAAACAAAAATTTTAAAAAATCGTCCAACTAAGAAGTTTTCGGTGTAAATTTTCTATTATTAAGGTTATAACTATGAAAAAGGTCACCGTCAAAAGTACATTACATATCTTAGATATTATTTTCTAAGGAAGCTTGTCTAGGTATCAAATATAAAAAAGGCCCTTAAGATTTATTTTTTTAAAACGATGCATGTCATGGGCAGTTCCTTGATGTATTGGGAAATTCATTCTACGAAGAAAACCTCTAGGTATCACGTTTAAATAATAGAGAAGAAAAAAATTCAAACATGCATATTGAACGGACAAGGAAGTATATAAGGTATAATTTTTAATAATACAACGCACATTGTTTTAACAATAAACGATTACGAAGATGGCGGTCAAAAGGTTCCTCGACATATCATTAAAATCCACTTATAGCAAGAAGATCCTCATTATCTATTGCACCATATGTTATAAACAAAAACAAATGCAGAGTGCTAATAGAAAAATTAAATATCTACTAAACTCATGGGTATTGAGATCAGATAATTTTCGGCACGCGTTAAAAATTAAGTACGAAAAAAACGAACACTAGTAATCGTAGAAAATTACATATTAGGCCCGAATAACAATAATAATAATAATAATAATGACACACGTAGGAACACACGTTCCCTTAGAGTCTGGCCGAAAAATCAAGGGGGAGTATAACGGTTTTTGACGCACATAAAGAAAAAACCAGAAATTTTTTGCGCGTTTTGTAAGAGCAGAGGCCTGTTCGAAAATCCCTTTCTTGGTCCCTTTCAGAGTATCGGATGACACATAGTTGAATACGCGATTTTTTAACTGGGTTTTGTTCGGGACTCCTGTGGGTGTTGCCCGCTTCTTCCGGACACCCTGTGCCCTCGAAAAAAACCCTCCCGACTCGTTTACAATGCAATAAAACTACAGGCGGGGAGAGGGGTTGATGATCTAAAACCTGATTGAGATCATTATTTTAAATTTCTCAAGAAATTTCATCATTTGCGAAATGCCTGTGGATTTTCTTCATTAGAATCCCATACAAGTAAATCACAAAAATGTCCTAAATTGAAACTTAATAAGTAGAATAGAGTTACGTGAAACAATATCGGGTGAATACGATGTTTGAGGGATAGTATTCGTTTGACTGTTCTAGAAATAAAAACTGAAGGTTTGTCGTTCTCATGCAAACGTTTTTTCCTTATTAACAGCTTAAGAGAAACATAGGAGAAAAACATCCACGTGTAAAACAGTAAAACCCCTGATATACAATGAAAATGAATTTTGAATGAACTTTCTAACGAAAATTTATATTAACCATCTGGGTTGTAATGTCAGAATTTCTAAAGATCGCTTTTCATTCTTTGTTTACTAATCCAGTGCCACATCAAGAAGAAACCATATTATTGGAATATATACTATGAGAAAACACATTTCATCTTTCTTTCCTATCCAAGAGCAAAACAAAACATCGTATTAGATTCATGTCATTCATTTCTGGGCGAAACCAATGTCATGAAATACTAATCCGTGTTTTGGTTGATCGAAAATTTAAAAGGGCATACCGATATTCGGTTGACATTTTAGGCGGGTCAGCCAGAGACAACAATATATTTGGCAGGCCATAAGGGCCGAATCAGGCTAATGCGGAGGTACTTTTGCACGCCGACCGAACTCAAAGGGTGCCTTCACGCGTATTAGCTCAATAATAAAGGGCCTTTTTGCCTCTCGAAACGTTTTGTTGGCCAAACTGTTTTCGTTCGCCAAATCCATTATTGGGTGATTTTGTTTTCTTTTTTTTGAGGCGATCCGTTCGATTTGACCCGTTTTAACATATCCGCTTATTTATACGTAGTCCTAAAGTCGCCACTTTGAAAAAAATCAAATGCGGGCGACGCATCGTTGCTAATTATTTTTGACATCTAACGGAAATTAGTGTTATCATTAAAAACTACTTTCTTAATCGGTCCGGTGAAACGTACGTTATTTCACAGGTACGTCTAAATAATTAGGCGGATGACAAATTGAAAATTTAATATTTTCCTCAATTTTCCTGTTAGATTTAAGGAAGTCACATGAAACGATATCAATTAGAAAGAAAAACGGTTTTAATTATTTGGATTTAGTTATTACTTTTTAACAACTCATTATCAGACTAGTAGTATTTAACTTTATTTTTAAAATTGCAAGACGCAATCAAATGAAACTCTAAAAAATGCTGTTAATGAATTGAATATCTTAGTTCTGGTTTGATTCAATTCCTTTTCTCACTATTTTGGAAGTAGTTGTGCAAAGCTTCAATGACTTATCCGGGATCTTTTTAATGATTTTTTCAATACACCTTCCACTATCGAAACAACTAATCAATTAATTGACTAACAATAAGTTGGTGTTAATCAGCAATGGAAGGCAGGTCAGGAGATTTTTATTTTTAAACTGTCAACAGTTTCAACTGTTCCTATGGCCTTGTCATTAGCAAGGTGTTGTACGTAGCAAGAATATTTTTGCGATTTTAAACCACGATGATAGTATCTGCTGTAATGTCAAGAAATATGGCAGATGATATAAGGCGTTTAGCGTAAAAGTAGACTAACCCGCAATTAACCAAAATGGATATTATTGTTTTATTCGCATCTAGTAGTAAATCGTAATCTACTGTAGAAGAATTGTAGCGGTCATCCTATGAGTGTCGGCATAATACCGAAAAGTTTCAAACGCCATTAATGCATTTTAGATTTCGTTCAGAAACTTTGACGTACAATAACTCAATATATTATTTTTGGACTTAGGCCGCTTTTACGCTGAACGCCTCTCTTATTCATCAAATATTATTTGATGAATAAGAAAGACATACAGAATTACGAACACATACTTTAACACCACCATTCAATTATCTCAATATGCAGGGTGAGTCTTAAATGACTGATTAGCTCTGCAGTATGTTGTCGGGCGATCCTCAGCGAGTACGGGAAAAATAAGAAAAAATTCTTTTTGAAAAATTGCCGGAGTTATTAACCCTTTTGTGCACGGGTCGGGTCCCAAAGGCCCAACGTATAAGATATTCAATTCCAACAGCCTTGTCCGAATTTTTTTTAACGATAATTTGTAAACAAAATTACCAAATATCTTTCTTTTGTTTTATTACGTTATTTCTAAAATAAGTGTCTTTGAAATCTAACCCGTTCTGTAAAATTATTTCACTCGTTCACAGAAGGGTTAAGGAAAATAGGAATAGTAGACTTGGCAACTTTCATAATTACCGATGGTTGTAAGGTACGTAGATATAATTGCATTTTTGGAAACTAAAAAACTAACAAAATATCATATCTGTTGTAAAGTGGTATTATGGTAGGTAAGAGAACATAAAAAGGTAAGTAAGGTTGTTTCCAAACATTTAAATAATGAGTAAAAATAAGGATTTTTATTTAAATTTCGAGACAATTTTGAAAATATTATCCGTTCAACACACAAGCGCGCGTATTTCAAAATAACTTATTGTTAGTGTCAATTTGAAAAGTACTAACACAAAGTGTAATTACTATTTAATTGAAAAATATAAAAGCACCGTTGCCATATGCAATTTCAGAGTGCCTACAATGAAAAATATTGGATTACGAATTGAAAATTTAAATCTTATATTGAAGATTATCTATTGTTTTCAGTCTCCGATATTCAGAAGTGCCGAGTGCTACATTGTAAAGCTTAAAATTCCAAAGAAAATTGGAAAATAGAAAATTTGACTCTTCACTTTAACATCCAAATAACTCCGTCAATTTTTCAAAAAGAATTTTTCTCTTATCTTCTTTATAATCCCTGAGGATTGTCCTACAACGTACTGCTGAGCTGATCCGTCATTTTACCCTTTATATATATATAATATATATACTATATACAAATCTATGAATGACTGTCTATTATAAATTACATTTCTGCACATCATGTTAGTAAAATTGCAAGCAAATGTTTTTTAGCTCAAATTACGTACTTAACACTAAAAATTAGCCTAATGTTTTGGAAAAACACTGATAATCCAATTAAATTTCATTAGCCACACTAAAATATTACTGGCAGAGTACCGCCTGACTCATAACTTAGTACTACTCACGTCAGTGGTTAAACCGGCAGCGACATCTAGTGGTGATACGTTAAACTAAATATAACACGCTTACAAGGCTAATTAGGCCCATTAAAAATTAACTATCTCATAGTGGTCGCTGGTGGCCGCAAATAATTAAGACATTAGTGACATTTAAATAAGATTTATTAGAAGACAATTACATAGACGAATTCGAAATAAATGGAACCAATAATGATAAAATGGTGGAGTGAATTTTTCCGAAAAAGTCCCTTCACGACACTTAACTTTGTGCAACAACCGTCGACGCACCGAAAAAGGGGGCCTCTTAAACATGTACTTTATTAAAGAAGGACCGTTCGCCAACATGCATGTGTGTTAACAGTTGGTACACTCCAGAATTTTTACTCTTTTCACTTTCCAGGGCCATTGTCGATCTTTTGTTTCGCATACGATTGATAAAAGAGTTCCACAACACCTCGTCAAGTAGTGCAAAAAGAGAAAAATTAAAAGCTTCTTTGTCCAGAACAGGGAACGGACGGGCCCTCATTGGACTGTTTTAACTAACGACACAAATACGAATCCAGGACACCATATGCAAACAATGTAGGTACGAGTTTTAATCGGTTACTTATCATTCGCGGTCGAGGGCTTAATGAGAAACTAAAGTGTTCTCATCGATGTTTTTTTGATTGATCGTAGCATAAACGATTGCGTTCCTAATTATTCCGGTCGACGAAAGGAAAAATGGTTATCGATAGAGCAATTTGTCAAGAAAATAAGATCATTATGGAAATTAAAACGATATTGTTTGAATTGCTCGGTGGTTATTAAGCGCTTTTAATTTATTCGCGCACCATTTGCCATGAATGGGGATGTTTAAAAATTCAAAAGGTCTTCAAAAAAATTAATTTACGGCAGTTTCACATGCGCCCACTGTTATTTTTAATAAATGTTGATCAACACTTCTTGTTAATAACGCTTCTCTATAAGTTACCCCTAAGTTACGTGACCATCTTAAAATTGTACAAGAGAGGTCAATGACGAATGCAAATTCTAATACTATATAATAATAAAAACTTGATTCCTACCTTTGTTCTTTGATATAAACATCGTGACTCACACTTATTTTATTCAATTTATGGCATTTTTTATACAAGCACAAAATTTAATAAAGAAAATTGACAGTTCTAAGATGGCCATTGACAATACTGTCAAAAGTTTTGACATTTGCATGTATAGTTTGAAAATTGTTGAAGGAATTATAAAATTTAGACAATTAATTTATTTTGAATTTTAATATTTTTCAATTTAAAAAATAAGATAGAGTCAAATGAAAATTTGGAAGAAGTTACCCTAGAAACTGTACAGGATTCGTCGGAAAAATTGACACAAATATTGTTTTTCACGTTCAGAAGACTTTTCAAGTGACATATCGGTAAAACAATAGAAAGTGTGTTTTAAAATGACAACTTTATTAGAGAAGAACTGTTTTTTATTATTTGAAGCGACGGTGATGATCTGAGCAGCGATGCCAATCGTTGGGAATTTCCACAAAATTTGTGGATTCTAGACTGATTGTGTGGAGTGTTTGTGGAATGCTTTTTGTTGTGTCAAACATAAATTGAAAGTTGTTGTGGAAAATTGTGGATTTTGTTTCATCTGTTTGTGGAATTGAAGGATTGACCATTGGTAACGCTGGATCAGAGGCTAGATAAAGCCGAAGGGATTCTTTCTGGGATTGACCTCTAGGTGAATTTCATAATTACTCTAACTAAAGAATTTTTTTTTATTTGTATTTTTTGTATTTGGAAAAGTTGGTACGAAACTTAAGGAGAGGAAAGTAGAGCCAAGTATAATATTGTAAAAAATATTTGCCTGCTAACTCAAAGAAATAAAAAAAAATCGAAAAATTTAGGTTAAGAATAGTTATAAAACTACCCTTATTCACCACCGATTTTGATGAAACTCATGATAAATTAAAGACTTAAGGTACGAGTATTACCTGCAAGTTTCATTTCATCACCTTAATCAGAAAGAAAATTATTTTAAAAAATATTCAAATGATAAGACCCCTTTGGAGGGCTATATTTCAATAACGGTGTTCCGTAGGGTCAATTTATAGGTACTTTTTTTTAATATTCTTGGCTCTATTTTCGAATCCTTAAGTTTGCACAAACTTTTTCAAACACCCTCTATACGAACATATTGCAACTTCAACACCAACGACCATTTGACGATTTGAGATTTTTGAATATTTGCCATATCCTCCTTATTTCCTTGACCTCGCTCTAAGTGATTATAATGTCTTTGATCCGTTTCAATAGACAAAAGGTGACAAGAAATTTTATAGTGGGAGTGAAGTGATTCAAACCATGCATATAAGTGGGTGTGTGCACATTCAAAGGAATTTGTTTCTTCCTGTATTCAAAAACTCCTAAAATGATGAAGGTATAAACAATAACACATTTAAATACCTGCATAGGGAAAGGTTACCTAAATTGGACCGTCGCCTAATTTGGACCACTACGATAACTGAGGCCCTATAATGGTTCTGAGTCTTTTTGATAAGTAACTGCTTTTCTATAAAGATAATTGCATCAACTAATTCTATTCTTACGTAAAGCAATGGCTTATTAAAAAGACTCAGAATCATTATAGGGCCTCGGTTATCGTAGTGGTCCAAATTAGGCGGCGATCCAATTTAAGCAACCTTCCCCTATATTTCTTTCTTTTGTCATCATTGGCATGTACGCTGTATAGTTAAATACATACATGGCAATGATGGATGCAATCATCTTGTATGTACATGCGTAACGAACACAGCCGAAAAATAGTAGGTCTGAGGTACGTTCATTCAGTAAAGACGTAATGTACAACATTTAATAAACGAACTACAGTTCCAATTTTTAAGGATTATCCGTGTGTCATCAATCTATGGAATTAGTAAAGGCATGTCTTATGTGTTTTTTTTTATTTTTAATGTAGTAGAGAAAAAGACGTTGCATAAAATATTGTCTTTGGGGTTAGGTCATGCACCATTGGAAGGTTTGTATTTATAAACAGTTGCTTTAAATTGAATATTTTATTATTAACATAAATTCTTTCTTTGATTAACTTTTCAGTTTTCCCGTTTTGTCAAAAATTATTTCCTTTATTTTCAGTAACAGTAAAAAAAAGATAGTTAAGTTTATGTTTTTTTGCCAAATATTGATATGTAATTTTTTCCAATATCAGAATTTTATCGCTTTGATCGGGTGATATACGTCAAAGATCGCGTTAAAGGGGTTTTGTTCAAAAATGAATAAAAATGACATATGAGCAGTTGAAAACCAAAATGGTATAAGTAAAAAAATTGAAAATTTGTGATAAGGATATAAATTTGCTATAGGTCTGGCTAATATTTTGTAATCAGTTTCCCGTTGAGTTGACAACTTTACGTCCACTAATATCAAAACTCAATTTTTTGACTTGCACCACTATGATTTTCAATGGATCATAACAGCTTTTCGAAAAAAAAAACAAAAATGTACATATTTTATAAAATGTAGTCTATTGAATGTCACACATGTTTTTAATGTCAGAATTTGTATGACTATTTTTCTCACATAATTAGGATATATGAGCCGTTGAAAGTCAGAGTGGTATAAGTCAAAAAATTAAGTTTTGATATAAATGGACGTAAAGTTGTCAACTCAACGGGAAACTCATTAGATTTATAAAATGTTAGCCATGTCTATAGCTAAAATACCTAAACATTATTCTTGAAATTTGGTCACGACATAGATTCCTTCATCCCAAATTTGAATCTGTTGTTATCTCAAATTTTCAATTTTTTGACTTATACCACTCTGGCTTTCAACGGCTCATATACATATAATATGATATATGAAATTGATGACGTTGAATTAATGACGCAAGGGTAATCCTTAAAAAATTAAAATATACGATGTTGCCATAAAAAAATTTAAGGTTTTTATTTAAGTGTGTCTTGCCCTTATATTAGAACCATCGTTTATTTTTGAACTTTTGACCTCTGTGTCATAAAAAATAAAAAAATAATCAAAACAGTCTTGTCATTGCTAACCTGGTTTTTCTCCGCATAACAATCAACTGTCAAATAGAGACAAAAAATTTATTAAGAAAAATTAAAATTAATTATTATTTATTAATATTATTAAAATATACATAAATGTATCGGTGTGGTCGGGATGAGGCAATTTCAGTCATTTCAGGGCTAGAACGCAATCCACATTGTAGACAAAAATAATAATACAAGAATTAATAACTGACATGACATTTCCCATCTCATTCGTTTCCCTAGTGATAAACAAGGATAGTCGTCAATAACGTCAGGGTCAAAAGCTCAAAAATAGTCAACTGATATTGTTGATTCATTTCCGACATTGCCCGAAAAACAGACTAAGAACTTTGATTTTTTAGGTATTATCATTTCTAAAATGTGAAGAAACAAAGTACATATGTTTTGTACTACTTTGTGTTTGCGTTTTTCGCATATAAACATAATCGATAATACAGGAAATTATATTCTATGCAGTGCTGTTGGATATGTGTATTTCGTTAGAAAGTCATGCTTTGAAGCAATGGAGTTTCTATATGTTCTCATCATTTAAATGTTTTGTTCTGCATCTTCAAATCTAATATGACACACACAGACATAATGTCAAAGCTACCTATTTAATAGTTTCCAAGAGGATTGCTTTATTTTTTGAAGACAAATTGCAAAGAACTTATTCTTTTCGGGAGAAAACGTCTTTGAATGCCTTAATTACCTCTCGTCAGTATATAAAAATCTATCTTTTAATGATTTTTTAAAAGTATTTTTTGGAAAAAGCAGGTAAAATTCATGTTCTTTACTTGACAATGCATATATTAAATGTCACCAGTAACGTTTGATATTATTTTTTGGTAGATATTTAAAAATAGGCTGACCTGGAACACCGTTCCAGTCAGGATTTGTTTTACAAAGTACATAGGTGTCATTGTTATCACAATGACACTAATTTTTAATGAATATACAATGCTTTTTAAATGACAAAAACTAAAATGAAATGAAACAAAAAAAGCACAAATGAAGGTGCTTTTCTTCGTATTTTTCACTCCAACACACCTCAGAAAGAGGACGATACACTAAAACGTTAATGACGAAATACGCTTCTTCTGCCATTTTAACGGAAGGACGAGAATGTCTGAAAAGCTGAAAACGTTTCCGGTCTACGGCTTTCAGCCACCCTCGGCCGCCATTGGCAAACGTCACGCGTGCGCCCCATTTTCGGGGGGAGGTTTTGAAAAACTCGCCCCCGAAAGACTGAACCGTCGTCGAGGGAGATCGATAAAATAAAATGCGTGCGCTCGACAACCCGATCTCTTCACTATTTCCCCATTGGAAAAAAAATATAATTTCAGTACCTACATGTATTTATTTCTTCTTTTTATTTTTCTTAATACTGGTAGTTAAAAGATTCCAGAACTTGTCCTTTTTCTTACCAAAGTTAATATCGACAACAATTTATTTAGCTTTTTATCGAATATTAATAAGCCCTAAGATAATTACGTTCCCAAAATTATATGCTGCGACGCATTTTCCGAAAAAACGAAGAAAAAATTATAGAAAATTGTTATTATGTGATTCTCTGCGTGGTTATAATGGGGAACTCGGCCTCCACTATTCGGTGTGTAGAAAAATTGATACTTTTAATTTTTTTAATTCAGGGTAACAAGGAAACCACGAAGAAAGAGGGGATGATTCCTTTGAGAAACGTTTCTGTTTTATTTATATTTGAATTTTTTTATTGAAATCTATTAGCGAACGACAAAGCCTACAGTCCTATATATGTATAGGAAAAGCAGAAATTGCAGCGATTGAAATGGAAGAAACTGAGAAATCTAGAATATCAGAAATACACTTATGAATCGTTAAGGCAATCTGAACGCGTAATTGAACTTTGCATTATTAAAGACACTTTTAATTACTGAGTTTTTCTCTTTCGATTTGAAGCAGGAAATGCTGAAAGCTGTTCATGAATGGACAGAAGATTATAGCGAATGACCACAAATCAATGTGAAATCTCGAAAAAGAGAAATTTAAAAAAAAATGAGACTAAGCAGAGTCAGTAGAAACAGTAAAGCAAATGTTTTGTAAGCTTTCATGTTTTTGCAGTTGCCATAAATACCAAAAACGTCAAAAACTGTAATTCCGTGGATTTATTTTAAAAACAGAAAACAATAAGTTTATCTTAATTTTCTTCATAGTACAAGTTTCAAAGAGTACGATTTAAATAGTTGCAGTGAATCTGACAAAGAACATTATTTTGTATTAAGATATCATTAAGGCAGGGTGCGAAGGGATTCAAATAAATGGATCGAACAATAATTCTGAACTACACCCCAAAAGATGAATCTCGTTTTGGAAGATCCGTAACAGAGAACATCTTGCAAATCCTGACAGAAGATCACCTCACATTTGCGTGCCATGAGAAAAGTTAGAAAATAGAGTCAATGACTGACTTCCTTCCAAAGTGTTCTAGTTCTCTCATTCCATTCATTCCATTGGATTAAATCCAAGTGAAAATATAATTTTTATGAACAAATCAAATTAACAATCTAATACGAAGTAATCGAGGCCAATTTTTCAATTTTTTAAATTCACTTTTCATAGTAGATTTTCTCGTTTTACCTGCCATTTTACCATATTCCCGGTTCTGGCATTGTCAAGAAGGTGCAGATGTTTTAACATATATTTATTATTTATGGTACATGCCCCAGTCGAATAATAAACCCTTTTCCAGTCACGCGAGTCCCCCCTCTTATTCCACGAAAATAAAAAATTCATCCCTTAAACACTTCCCAGGATTCAGGCAGGCATATGGGGGAGGGAAAAAAGATTGAAAATTGCGGCAACTTTATTCAAAACCTTATTCCCTTCTTTGACCATTGACAACGAGAGTCGAGAGGGCAATTTACTACGTGTCCCAACATTAGGAATAATCTTAATGCACACGCACAACGGTCTTTATATTAAAAAGCGATTTCCCCAACAATAAAATCTAACGACTGACGGATCTAACATCGTCTGCCCTTTTCGGTTGGGCCAATTTGAGTTTATTCAAAATCATTTTCGGATTATAAAAGGACAATGACGGTCCATTGAGAAAACTCATACTCTGTCTCTATCTGTTCGGGGAGGCGGCGGCGCCATAGGCGGGCTAACGGGGCATCGGGCCCTTAATTATAATCATTTCATAGGGCATCATCATCATCACCAACATCACCAAATCCTCTCTGACCTAATACACACTACTACGCAAAAGTACAATAGTTTCTTTAATGACCGACGCACGCTCTATTATTAAAGGGCCCTCTTGTTTAGACTTTGGGACACAAAAGATGCACCTTAATCGGATTATAATTTACAGAAAAAAAGGAAGGAGAATTCTGTATCCTTCCTGGGCCTCATTAGCTTAAAATTATAATACGCGAATTCGTTTTTTTTCTTAATTTCATATGCATTTTAGCGAGGCCAAATTGCCAGGGAAACTGCTTGAAGAATATTAAGTTTATTTCGGAAATTACCATAATTTGCGAACGAAAATCGATTTAAGAACGGTGTTTTTTCCCTGTTTTGAATCGACCACAAATACCTTTATACGCAATTAATCTACCCTTATATTTAGGCATTACTGAAACGTATAGTTTTCCTAATTATTGGCGAATATCTCAGGCCTTTAATCAGATTTTAACGCTAAAAAACTCACCACATCTCCAGGGCCCTTGTCTCCATGTTGCTTTGAATAGGTTTTTTAACCCATTATTTATCAAATTACATATTAACGTTTGTCTTTTTTTTAAACGTAATTTTTTATAATCCTGAAAAGCTCTTTCAAAACTTACACTTCATTGTTTTGAGAAATTTAGTTCGTGTTGTAGATGATTTGACATAAAAATCCAATAAGCATCATTCAAAAAAATGGGTTGGAAAACGAAACTTCTTTGAATGACTTTATTGATAGTATGTTTTTTTTTCGTATTATCTATTTTTAAAATCAGAATTTTTAACTTTTAAAAATTAGGGATCTTCATCCATGTCCAATCTCAAAATATTGTTTTGTGAGCACAAATTAGTTGTTTTTGAGGGTATTTTTCTCTATGTTCCAGGGATCTATCCTCTAAGTTTTATTTCATTTCAATATAAGGTGCAGTGGGGTAAGTGTGTAATTGGAACAAATGCATTAATGTGCCTTCTCTACTTTGCTGGAAGAAATATTATACTCATTCTTGAAGTAGAAATATTGAGTAATATTAGTACGAAGCAACAAAACATATGCCCAACCTCTGATCATGTAGATCATCAAAAAAGGGCGCATTGTCGTTCTTGCCCGAGCTACACACTTACACCACTGCACCTTGTATATTTCAATCACTTGTAGGGGGTCAATGTGACAAAAATACTACGATAAAAAGTGAACCTGAAGTATACATATACAGCGATGGATTGAATTTGGAAGAATAATACCCTATCAATAGATATCACACAGATATTTTTAATGTTGGGCAATCTTAATTTGACTTCATCCTTATTTGTCAGACCTATCACTATTAGACTGTTGCTTTTAATTTATCTTTAATAATGCTAATATTTAGTCTGAGATTTCGAAAATAATGAATGTTAATCCCAAAATATTACTTCCAGAACTGTGTAATAGTAAAACTCTGTTTCTGTTCGGATGTCTTTTGAAAATGGCCTTCAACCTAATAGAACTCTTTAGTTCCTTGTTTGTTGAATTTTGAAGGGAAAAATGAAGGTTTTTCGTTAATAATCAAATTTTTAGCTTTTACATATCGCCTCCAATTGTTTTCTAATCGGGAATGAAAGTGAAAAAAATTCATTTTTATAGTTTTTTTTTTCAACATGTCCTGCTTTGTCCATACTTTTCCCAAAGTATTAAGTACTTGAAAATCACCGCCAGGTATCCAATTTGAAAAATGTTTATTGTCAAAATAAATGATCGATGCAACAAATTTGTGTCAGTGTTCTGCATTCGACTGGCATAAGGCACCTCTATTAATTACATTGCAAGAAGGATCTTTGCTTACCAAAAGAACATGTCTTAACCATGAAAACTTGTCATTTTAATTTGAGAAATTTCTTATTTAAAAAATATGAGATCTGTAACAGTCATTAGTTTACGGTATACAATTTCAAGCCGCAAATTTCCTCACTTTCCCATTTAATTCCATTAAAACCCCGTTATTAATAAATTATAATTAATTTTTTTAATTAACCGAACACTTTTTTTTCTCAAATCATCGGGTACCGGCCGAAGCAAGATTCGCGTCCAACCACAACATTGCATTATACCGTACCCATAGGCCGAATAATATTATTAAAATGAACAAAAAAAAGGATAAAAATTGAAAAAAAAAATGGACAGGGTCTCGAATACGGGGAGATATGAGATATTATTATGGCTCCACCTTCCTTCTTTTCTTGCGGCCAATCAAAATAAACGGTTTTTAAAATATATACCCAAAGAGTCGTCGGCACGCTCAACCACGAAAAAAAACGGGTTTCATTATTATGGGTTAGGGCCCTCTCGCTCCAGCATATATAAATATGTATATTACAGTGTATGTGTAACGCGTACACGCCATATTTTTAGACCGCCATCTACAGGGCATGTTCTTCCTCGGAGAACCAAATGGGATTTTCTCATAGAAAATTATTTTTTAAATAAAACTCCAGAATCGGCTCTTATGTGTAAATTTTTTGCCAAATACGGTCCTGGAAAAAATTAAATGTTCGTGTTAATTAAAACGTATGCATTTATTTGTCATACACTCATTCTAATGACTACTTTTTCTATTAATTTTTATACAGGTTATTCCAAAAATTATTGGATATGGCAACACTATTACAACTATTGAAACAGTAATGGCACCATATACTGTATCACTAAATACTTATGGACTGATTCCGCTATTTTCCTGTAACGCTTACTGATCTATAGCTTTTAGACATATACATATAAACAGCATATTCACAGATGTATAGCTTCTGGTATTCTGATATGTTTCCTGTCAGATGAGCAATTACAGATTCGTGTTGCTACAGTGATGCTCGTAAAATATCTATGAATCTATAAGACTTCTAGTATTTACAGGAATAACAGGAATTGCAAATTAAATATAAGATTACGGATTTTTTATAGAAATTTTACAGATTGGAACAGAATTGGCCTATTACAATGGCAGTCAACTGTACAAATTTCTTTATCAGATCTCAGCCACAAGTCAAGCCATCTATAGTGTTTTGAAGCACTGATTATTGTCTTTTTTGTGACAGGGAATTAAATTGGGAAGTCTTTTCTATTACTCACAATAATTTTCGATGTCAAAACAATGTATAGAACGACATTTAGTTGTTACCAAATAGAATTAAATTCATTAAAAAACAAACAATAAAGTGACTGGCTATTCATAATGATAAAAATTGTATATAATGTTTTATAGGAATATCGACGATTTCGATCGAAAGCTGGCTTACACGAATATTCCTTGTACTAAAAATGTACTAATTCTGTAGAACAGGAGTGGCCAACCCTTTTGGAAGCAAGGACGCAATTAACATTTTTCCTAAACGTTGCGGGAGTAACAATATTTAATAACAAAATATATGTTTATTGTTAAAATTATTCTTAATTTATCAGAAATTGTGTCGTGGGCGCATAATAAATCGCTTACGGGTGTGAGGTTGGCGGCCACCCCTGCTGTAAAATATATTCCGGATTTACTTCAAAGATCAGAAATCAAATTGGTAGGACTTTACAGTTCTGACTTGTAACTATTTTTTCCACTTGAAGTCCATAAAGAACCTAGCAAAGGAACCAAAAAGCCTAACCCTAGCAGAGTATAGAACGAAATCGGGGAACCCAAGGAATGCCAATGAGTGCATATTTCATATTTCATTAAGGCATTAAATCAACCAGACCGGTGTGGGTCATAAATAAGGTAAAAAATATTCAAAATGTTAATTTGTAACAGACACTATGAATTTGGTCAAATTTTCATTCATTTTCATTTCTCAAAAGCAGGCAACTAATGTGTCTTAAGCTAAATTTCAAATGAAATTATGCCGTTGACTCGATATTTCATTTTTTTAAATTTTCGTTTACTAACAACTACAACACGTTTTTCAAAATTACAGTATTGCGAATTTTTCCGGCCTGATTTTAGCGAAAGAGAGTTAAGTGTATAGGAGCCCGGAGTGGGTGTGTAAAAGTATAGAAAATTATACGCCAATGGCGAACCAGTACAAGAATAAAGTACCCCAACACGAAACTTTATCATCGATCAATCTGACCGAGTTAATCATTACTCGGCCTGGACCGCCATCCATCGTCGATGGTTGTTATTTAAAAAGAAAACCTTATCGGCTATATAGCTGCGGCTATTTTTTTTTTTTTGGTTTTTTTTTTTNGGCTATTTTTTTGGTTTTTTTAGTTATTTGCCGTTCAGTGCCTACTATGATAGGCTATTAAAATTACGTATAAAACAAGGATAAACTTGTTTCAATGCTCATAGGCCTGGAACACCAAGATGATTAATGATTTTTCATAAATAACGAAATTTTTTACAATGATCAAAGTGATTTTTAACCACACTATAGAGTACGATAGGAGTTTTTGAGGAGATTCTTAGGATTTTGCACAATATCAAGAATTTATTTACAGCTTGATAATGAACTTTTATGTCAGTTGCGTAAAAAATGCTGTAAAATGCCTTTTTCTTTTAATGGATATTTTTTTTCCGTGTATGACTACCCAATAAAAATTAAGATCTGAAAAATTTTCCAAAAAGGATAAAAACCCTATTTCAATTGTTGGTGTTTCAACTCAATTTTTATCCCCAATGAAGTGTATGTCAATGCCGCCCTTGATGTATTTTTTCCATTGTAAAAACTACTCGGTGTGTGAAAACAATAGCGTATCGTCGGTGGAACGACATTCTAGCTTTGAATCGGCTTTTGCCGCTTTCATGTCCGTTCGAGTCGGTATGCTCGTTGTTTCACTCGACTCGATGGATTTCCACTAACGACATTAATCCTGAAATATTAGCGGAATTTTTCTTCTTGTGCCCTATTTTTTTTCTTCGTTTGCTTCTTTTTCCAGTTAGACGAAGATATTTTAATTAGGCCGGTGTCAATGTCTTGTTGACCATTGGTATTTTGGGTATTTCAGTTTTACATTTCTCCCTTGGCCAAAGCAGTATCAAGGTTCAGGAGGTGAGAACAGTTAACCAGGAAATTGGTTGTAATCGTTGTGCGTAATAATGAATGTCCAAATAACAATTTGAAGACAATGTTCTCGGAAATTATATGAGGTAAATAGTAACATTGAAACACGCATTGAAATTAGTTGAAAAACGTAATAGTGTTAAATTTTCTAAGAACATTTTGGGCTGATATTCAAAAATTTTCCTCATTTTAGACCTAAACTCTTAGTTGTGAGTTAAGTCACATTAGTTACGTAGTCTAACAATAATGGTGGAAGGAAACTATCTAGAAGAATTACATTATTTCTAAGCTTTTCTAAGATTTTTATGCCTTATTCTGCCCACAAAAGCTTTAAGCTGTTTGCTAATCCTGCATCATTCATGTTTTTAAAGTCCGAGAGCAGAGGATTGATGTTTAGATTTTGATCGTAGACCGCAGTTATATCAGCATGATTCATTATTAACAACAATTTCCTGCACGAAGATATTAAATACTATAATATAACGATTAAATAAGAATTTTTCTGCTCATCAGTCAATGCACCACGATGTGAATTAAGAAATGATAAATCTTATACTCATAAAGCAATCTTAACCACATTAACTTGTTTATTTTATTCAATTTCTTACTTAACATACCTAATATATCAAAGATTTAAATATAAATATGTACTTGGAGGAATTAAACAAACAATATTTGTCGCGGATTGATTAAAATTACACTAATTCTTTGAATAATTACACTATTTGAAGTAAATGGGACAAATAAATTATTGTAGAAAGAAAAAATAGCCGGTGTTGTATATGAAATCATCATATTTCGAGGAAGAATTAAATGGAGACTAATCGACGAATAGTCGTCACTCGATTATTATAAAGCTATTAACTGGAATAGTTAAATAATCCTCTAACCTGGAGTGTGTATTATTAGATTGTTTGGCCAATAATCAACAGCTTAAAAATTCAATGAAATTTCTATGAAGATTCGATTTTCATTCATTTCGAGAAAAAAAAACAAAAGCCAGAGTATTTCATTCATATGTTTTAAATAGATTTTATAATTTTACGGGATACACACAGTGTTGCCTTTAGTTGTAATTGATTTGAAGTTATCCACACTCTCAATTCAGAGGGTCTCTTAGAACATCGTATTTAGAATAATTTTTGAAAAAAAAATTGTAATTATAACATCCTGGAAGGGAAAATGGATAATATTCAATAGAATAAAGTGAACTGAAAGAAAAAAATTTAACCAGAATATATGGGGTATTTTTTTAATAAGTGTCAGATACTTGACCGGTTTATTTTTCAAGTGGTTTTAAGAAAGAAAGTTCCTATCAACATGTAGCCATAAATGTTTTGCTTCGAAGATACAGGGTGCTAAAAGTTAATAAGCAATGAGAAGTTCCTAGAGAAAAGTGCTTACACCCTCTAGATGTAACGTATTGTGGATGAGAATTTTCCATACCAGAATATAGAAAATGTTTGACGTTAACGCTTAAAGCTCGACTACATAGTAAAAATGAGTAAAAAAAAATTTGGTTTTGTGTTTGCACTGATGATGATATTTTAGTAAATAGTTCGAAAATGAAGACAGATATAGAAAAGAAGTGAAATAATAAAAATTATGAGAAAAATATAAACATCTTAATTTGAGAAATTAAAAAAGATCAGGGCCGTCGTAAAGAAAACCGAGTGAATCAAATAGAACCATATCCTCTGAGAATACAGTATCCTGTATAAAATTCTAACCGTTGGCGATATTTTCTTGTAAATATTTTAGAGCATAGTAGTCCCTATACAAAAATTTCAAGAATTTATTTTTAAAAATATTAATGTTACGAAGTAAAATNGTCCGAAAAAAATCGACTTGAAGAAAAATATGGTCAAACACGCGATGTACTTACACTTCTCTCTCTCTCTCTGGTTCGGAAAGTCGTTTCAAAATGCATGACATACCAATGCCAAGTCACGAAATCTGTCTTGTTTATGCACACAACAAAATAAAAAAAATAAACGACTTTTTTTGTCATTTTGGCTTTTCCGGTTGGAATTCAATGGAGAGAAGAAAAGACAACTTAAAATTTAGAAAGAGCTCTAATACCAAAAATTTCTTTCTCACTATTATTAGTTAAAAAATATATAAAAAATTGTATTAGAAGTGCTAGTTTTCCTTAAAAATGTTGAACTTTCATTTTAAAATAGTAAAAAACGTATCTAAATTAAAAACTTAAAGTGAACTCTGACTCTGCAAAACGTTTTACCTAGAGGCAATGTTGTCAGATTGTCGGAAAATCAAACATTTTACGGAATTTGACATTTTTTTTTTAGTTTTTAATCGATGTTTAATGTTTTAAATACTTACATACATATGTATATTGGATTTAAAAAATGTTGTTACATTTACGTGCAGATAAAAGCATAGATGACAATTTGCGGTGGTATTTTTTTTCAGTTAGTGATTGGTTCTTTGTCTGCAGCTCGTTGCCTTCAACAACTTTTTGCCCTTTTTTGCATTGTTTCGTTCTGAAACTATGCAATAATTTCGGTTCGATACCGACACTATATCACGCGTGTGTGATGGTCTAACTACAGGTTGAGCAAGGGTAAAAATGAACCACAAGAAATGATTTATGACATCGAGTTTGACCATTGTATATCAGGAATAATATATCCGTTACGAAACGTCAATTTCGACGTATAATTTGATGGTAACATGATTTATTTCCAATGTTGAAGTATCGAAAATGAAACAAAAAAAAGACGAACGACCATCGCGAATCGCTTTACCACGAGGACATATATGTAGGTGATGTTGTTAATAAACAGGAGGATCAAAGAAAGAGAACCCTCACGAAAGAAAGACGAAAAAGGAGACATTGCATGTCAAGAACTAATTCCTATAATAAGCGGTCTTTAAAACAAAAATAAAAATCAGTCACAGAAAATTATTTTTTTTTTCGAAAAGAAGAAAAAAGGAGGAGTTAAGTTAAAAAAAAGGGCCCACCGTTTCCGGCATAAAAAATATATAATAATAACGCATACGGACGTATATTGAGAGATGGAAGGTCCGAAAAACGTAAGTAATAATTATCCGTCTGCTTTGGCTGAAGTCGATTCGAGTCTTCTTCTTTTCGGCCTCTGGCTACGACCCTTCTTGTTCTTTTGCGCTCTATCATTTCGTTTGGGTCCCGGAATATTCGTGTCGGGATCCGACTCGACTTAAACACATCTTTGGCGCCGTCAAATCACATTCGACATTAGAATCGAAACAATCATTCGTCTCCTTTTGGATATGGTACAATGCCATCTTGGGAAAATGCCAAACCCTTCAATTACTCAATTCTCATTAATGGAAACCATTGCCGTGAAAACATAACAAAATATCAATAAATGACCAGTTTAGTAGGTCTAGAACTTTATTAGTTGTAAGAAGAGTTACAACAGAATTGCTTTTCAGCTAACCATTTTCAGAAGTAATAGAGCAAACGATGTCAACAAACAGCTTTAGAGCTAACCTTTGTCCAGAATTTAACATCATTTGCCGTGTTCCCTTTGAAGATTTCCGTAACAACTTTCTGATGAAACGTCGTTTAGATTTAGAATTTATTGTTTCCTTAAGAACTCGTTAAAATTGGGAAATAACTATGCCACTTTCGTTTTGCCTACAATTGCAGCAGACCTCTGTAGAGACGACAACGCAAAAGTCATAAGGTTAGTAAAAAGTAAACGTCACTTTTAAATGTAACATCATCAAGAACGGAATATTCCTAATATAGTAGTGGGCGAAATGTAATTTGAGTCATGGTAACAAATCTCTATTAATTGTTCGGTAACCAGTTCGTTGAAAGTACTGAAATAGTTGTGTCACTGTCCATTTTTTCTGAAAAATTTGTTAAAAATTATGATTTTACATTTAAAAAATTATTTGACCACACCTTGTATACATATACCGTAGTTCAAACAAAAGTTCTTCAAATTGACTTTCAATGGTCACAAGATATTTGCAAAACAGACAATTGATCATGATTTTTTCAAACGAATTTTAAGAAAGACCACATCCTACCAGCGAGTAGCCAGTGGCAATTCTGAATGATCAACTTTGCAAAAAAGATTTTTTAATCGTTTTTTGCCCTGAATTGAATATATATAAAGTAGCCTTTTCTCGGGGAAAAAGAAACAAAACACACGCGAATTATTTACATAATAAACATATTAAAAAGCCACCCCGATTACGACTACTACTAAGAAACAGGCCGATATTCGTAACTGATTATAACCGAACCGAAGCCCATAAATATTAATTATCGTTGCCGACAGATCCGATCTACGTCCAAGAAGGCCGAAATTATAAAATCTAAAAGATACTAATTATAAATTACCCTAAAATATAAATTACCCCAGGTTCTACGATGATGATGACTCCGAGCGGTACCATTCTTCTCTTCTTTCTGGAGGACAGACAGACACACACACATTGAAATTTCTTTAGCGCGGTAGCATTTTTAACACACACCCAAGGCCCGATAATTATTATTTAGATACCGAAAAAAGGTTATTTCTATATGCTTTAAGGAAATTTTAATAAATTAACTGTTGTTTTTTTTTCTGTTGTTGGAAATACAGTCCAACTCCTACAAAAGCCGAAGATAAACTAAAAGAACTTGACGAGGTTTGCCTTTTGATTGAATGCAATTTGCGACGAAAATAAGGGGAAAATTATTAAAATTACGAAATTACCATTGTCCAGTTAAATAACAGTGGTTATTTATGGTATGCCGACTCCGTTTTTGATGATGATGATGATGATAATGACGATCATGATCGCCGTCAAATTCGGTTATCGAATGCTGGAAAGAGACGGCATTATAACAATTTTATCGAAATAATAACTGACAATTGCAGTTTATAGGTTTCTCTGCATATCAAAAGATTAAAATAAAAATTGCAACTATTGTATGATAAATTGTATTGTATGATAAAATCGTTACGTTTAAGAAAGAATATCTTAAAGACAGCTTTTGACGCTTTTGAGACTCTTCATGGCAAAACATTCATTTTTAATGGTTTTTTTTAGTGACACATCCTGTAGATATTCCGACTGGCACAAAAATAGGTTTAAAATAGTTATGTTTTTTTTCTGACAATTCATTCTTCTGAGAATTTCTGGCATTAACATTTAGGCTTTTAACGATTTCCAGCCTATTAACGTATAAATTTTCCTTCAAATTTCCCCAAAGAGGAGCCGCCAAATTTAGAAATTAACATAATCATTTAACTGCCCAAGTTATTCACAAAGTGCTTCGTTTCAATTGCGTGATAATTCTGTAAAAAAGCTTCTCTCTGTCTCATCCTATATAATTGTACCGCAGCGGATCGTGGATGTTCAAATCATTAGATCATTTGTCGTTTTTCAAATATTACAATGAGCACAATACACTTATTTGGCCTGTATTATAAATTCTTCATGTTTATATTAAAATTCTGTAATTTTTGTTGTGTAGACACTGTTAGTTTCCATAACTAACTTTCCAAATGTCCACCTCGTCCTATTTTGTAGAAGTTTTAATAATTTATTTACATGAAAGAGATGCTTCTTTTTTTTATATACATATATCATTTAATTGTTTTATTTTTTACTTAAATACTATTATATAGACAGAATTATTTTTCAGCGGTCAATCGGTAGTTGGCAACATTGGTTATGAAATGCAATTTTTCAGTTATCATTAGTTTTGAAACATTATTCGTTTTTGCGTTCATGCCTCCTAATAACTGGACTTTGGCGTGATTTTTTTTTCTATTAACAAACCTTAGCTATTTTAACTGTTCACGAGAATTTCCGTGAGAAAATCGGCCATAAAATCACAGTTAATAAAATCTTACCAGTTGAAGAACTTGATGGGCAAACACGCAACAACAAAAAGTAAATTTGAAGTTTCACAGGAAATACATTTACCGATAAGATTACAACGAAAAACAAAATAGGTATCTTACTAATTTTTTATAAAATAAATAGAAAATAAATATCTATCGCCATCTATGAACAATTTAGTTCAAAATATGTGCAGGAAATGTCTATTGATGTATGATTAAAAACCAACGTTCACCATTTTGAATAGAAATAATTATATATTTTAAGGAGAACTAGGCACTTTCATGCTTAAAGCAGAATCATTTTTCTGTTGATTTTGAACCGTAATCGCATTGTAAAGATCATCATCTTCATCTAGTAATGCTTGCATCTTCTTCTTGTATCTTAAAAGAAAGCAATCAATAAAATTAAAACGAACAATTCTATAAACAATCATGAAAACTCACATTTCGCTATCCGGATTATTTTCCAGATTTCTACATTTTTCCAGTTTCTTTTCCAAAGTCCTAATATAAGTTTTATCTGGAGTGTTATCAGCTGTCTTTTCCATTGATCGAATTGCTAGCGTTAGATGTCGCTTTGTTAGGTTATGAATATATATAAAACTACTACAATACATACCTCGAACGGCATCAATTAAAACGGCTAATCTATTTTTGCCATCTTTTCCAAATAAGACATCGGTTACGTAGGAATCCAAGTTTTCTTGTAATTTTGAGGCAGCATGTAATATGGCTGCCAAAGCCACTTGACTGGGCGCGTAAAGTAATATGGCATCAGTCAGAAAAACTCTTTCTAAAAATTGTTCGGTTCCTTGTCTGAGTCGTTCAGGGTCATGAAGAGAACCACGAGTCTATAATTTATTTTTTCTACCATTTGCAAGTCAGCTGCAATTAATTTTTTTTAACGTACTTTAATATCAATTAATAATCCTTCCACGGGCCTAAAAGGGTTGTGTATTGCCAAATGGAAATTAAGTTGTTCCATGAGAAGTAGTTCATTATTCAAAATTATATCAGCAGCCTTCTCACGATCTCCCTTAATGTTTGCCACAAATTGTTGTATTGAAACATTGAATTCCTCTACTTTACACGCCAAATATATACAGGTAACCCTTAAAAAAATTTTATCGAGTTTTGTATTAGAATTACTGATGTACCTCACATTATTTCTTTGGGATGATAATTCATTACTGAGTTTTTTATGTAGAAACGTTTAAAGTAATGAAAAGAGGTACCAATTACGCATCGAGGCATTGGTGGAAGAAATCGCTTGCAAAAATCTCTTAAATGAATTTCATATTTTTTCACCATAACTTGTTCTTCATCTGGGGTAAGAAAGAAATCACCTTTCCAGGGATCCTGTTGTTTTAAATGTATTCAAATAGGTGCATTGTATTCAATTCATATACTTACATTCATACCTTTCCCATATAATTGTATGTGTTTATTGTTGGCTTTTTCCCTTAATAGATTTAATTCATCTTCTGAACTAAACATCCAATATTTACATTGAGAACTCGTGGGAAACATTTTTGTGGATTCTTCAAATTACATTTAAAAGAAGAATTAGATCTGCTTGAAAAGGAAAATTCAAAATTATATGTAGTATTAAATTTTTGACACAAATATTTGGGGTTAAGTTTCAAACAATTATAGGTTACGAATAAAGTTCTTCTTCTAAATAATTACTACAGCATTTTAATTTAGAAGAAATTTCTTCTAATCAACTTTCTAACCTATTTTTCATTTGTTGCCTTTTTACTGTTAAATGTGCTTGTTCAAGAATACTAAAATTCTCTGTTTGTATAACTAAAACTCACGTTGAATTTAAGTGTATCGAAAAAACATGTACTTAATGTATTATTTAGGTGAAGATGGCAAAAGAATATACACATTAAAGGTAGGCCCTAAATTTTATTCTTTTATTAAACATAAATCCTTAAATGGTACGCTTGTTTTATAGAAAATGGACCCATATGGTAAACCCACTCAATCAGCTCATCCTGGTAAATTATATGCCACTTCATACGAAATTTAATCTAAATATCTAATTTGTAGCGAGATTTTCACCAGAAGACCGCTATTCCAAAGAAAGGATTATCATTAAAAGTCGATATGGAATACTAAAAACACAGACGCCAGATCCAGTTTATTAGATATATTTAGATATTATATGTGTATTGTGAGCATGTAAATAAAAATAAAAAATAACATTAAGATTCCTCATAATTTTCAGTTTTTATGTCATTAAGTCCTAATTCTTCATTTTGCTCAAATGTTCTCTCATAATGTGTTATTTTTAATGCTTCATCCGGTTCATCAGTCTCACTCATACTCTAAAAACGATGATTTTTAAAGTGAATTTGGTATTTTCTGAAACTAGCAGTCAATTACCTGAACGTAGCTGTTTCCACAGGGATCGTCCAGAACTAACAAAACCGTCATTTTATTTTCTAATATTTCATCAAGTTTGGCTAAAAACTGCTCAAATTGTTGTTTGGTCCTGTCATCTCGTGAATCACCAAATATATGTGAAGTAGTTGGATCATTAAGTTGCTCTTTTATTGCTAAAATTAGACCTTCAACTGTAGTAAATCGGCCACCAAGAGCGTGAGGACCCACTGTTAAGTCCAATTCTGGGATTTCCAAATCACAGGTCTCTGACTTAAAACCAAAGATTTCTCGAATTCCTTTTTTTTACAGAATATTTAGTTACCTTCAAGACGTCTCTTGTAAGATCTTCTTTATTACTGACTTTCACTTCAATTCGAACTCCTTTAGGTTCAATTCCAGCTCCTGATTTAACTTCGTTTGTCTTTATTCCACATTTATCACAAGTAGTTGCCATAATTATCACTTGTTTGAAATGGGGAATGTCTAAAATAGGTTGAAATTAATTAAAATTGGAAAGTAATAATATGGAAACGTTCGACTTACTAGTCATTTTCATGTTTGTTTGACATGGAGAGCCACAACCAGGGCAATTAGTTGGAAACTGTAAAACTTCCCCTTCAATATCTTCTAAAGTAAAGTCCCCTTCTTTTATTGGGTGTAAAATAGATGGTTCATCTGTAATTTCGTTCCGTTCGAATATACCTAATAAATGGTCTTGATCTTTGGTTCGTTTAAAATTCTCATAGGTACAAAGCGGATCTGCCTTAGGGGCGCTTGGATTTTCAATAAAACTATTTCCAGAGATATCTTCAAGTATCTAAAAAAAAATTACCCAACATTTTATCAGTATTAATTCGACTTGAGCTCACAATCTGAAATGGTTCTTCAACATTTTTAAGATTTTCTAAAGATTTAATGAATTCATCAATTTGTTGTGCTAACTCTAATTGATGTTCTCTTCGTGTTGGCTGATCTTGTTCAAGTCCAGCAATGGCACGGTTAATTACTCCTTCTACAGTAGTTACCTCTTCAAAAATCACATAATTTTTAACTATTTGCACATTATAAAAACGTGACTTACCACCCTTTTGGCTTTGGTGAGGTATTTCGAAATTTAGTGTTGGTATTTTAATACTTGTAAAGTCGCTTTTTACTAATTGACGATTCAGATCAGTTTTGTCCTTAACAGTTAAAGTAATAAGAATTCCCTTGTCTGGCATCACACTACCTGATTGAATTTCATTGTTCTGGTAGCCACAGTGGTCGCAGGTAAACGACATTACAACCACTTCTTTGTAATAAGGAATTTTGGTAAGTAGCAATCTTGTCGTGCCCTGAATAAAGCTGAATTTTCAATATTAAATAAATTAGAGTGTTTTCACATACGTTTAATTGACAATTCATGCATAATGATTCAATGACAGTTACTTCTGGATCGGGGTCATCACCTTTCAAGTCCCTAAACAGCGGTTTTTCACTCATTTTTACAAATTGAAAGCAAATTTTTCAAAATGCCTCTGAAATTTTTACGTTAACCTAACTTTTCGTTTGAAAATTGACAACCAGTTCACGTTGCCAGTTACAAGATTGGCTTCCGTTAAATTTCATAAGAAACTGTCAAATTGACAATTCTCATTCAAAAACATATTTTCAGTATTAAATGAGTTCAATTTTTTAATGCATTTAAAAATATATGTTCCAGATGTATTCGATAGCCATAACGATTCCTTTGGCTGACATTTTTTTTCGTTTTTAGAATAATTTTAAAAGAAGATATTGTACTAAAACTGTCAACGTTGGAAGTAATCTGTCAAAGAAGATCTGTCATTATAATAGAGCTGGGCACTTTTCATCCTACACTATTAGGGATGAGGAAAAGTAATGTATTACCACCATCAATTATTGTTTCAAAGGTTTTCAGTGTGCTTTTAAATTAAGAAAAATAAAAAAGAGGAATGCAATACACGAATTAAAGTATTATAATATAAAAAGGTCTGTTTGTTGCCGCTTTTATCAAATAAAATAGCGTAGAATCAAACAAACTACTGCTCTACTCCCTTTTAACCAGGTCTCATACATATAAACATGATATCTAATCAAGTGTTAACTTAAGCGAAAACCACTCTTTTTCCAAAGAGGGAAAACCTTTTAAGCGAATTACATGCGTCAAGAAGGAGAAAAAACACTGAGCCAAAGTCTGTTATAGAAAAATTTACCAGTCGAAAATGAAATTTAATTTAGTTAAAGCGTGTTCATAATTTGAGTTAAAATTAATAAATAGTATTCGCAGGAATATAATGGCTGCAGTTAAAATTAAAGGGGGATGGGCGAGCGTTTTCATCCATCGTTTCATCCGCACAGAAGGGAAATGTTGATAATTAGCGCCAGATTAAAGTAACGTCTAGGGATACATTAAACGATTTAGCTCTGTTAATTAAAAGTGTAGTATGGAGTGGGAGAAATGAGATAAATGGCCGTTGGGGACGCGAAACGCTCTATCCCCATCTCGGTCCCACCCATGGTCGCATTCACTCGCAACTGGAAATAACATAATGGCGAATTTCTCCCCGATTGTTCTCTCTCGCTTCGGAACTTTTCCCCGGGTTTAATTAGATTTGATAGGGCCATTTACTATTGGAAACTCGTTTTTTCCCTCTTTCCGTCTTTTTTTTTGTTTTTGACTCGTCGGAAAACTCGTCTTAAAAATACCTTTAATCAAACAAAATGGCCTATGTGGAAATTAAAAAAAGACATATGTGAACTCTGACTATGTCAAGTTGTTAACCAATCGAATTTGTTTTTATGACATCGTCGGCAAAATAACAGAGGAACGTATTTGCAAAATCTTTATTTTAAGATATCAACGATTAAAAGTACGCAGGTGTCCGAAAAATCGCCTGACGTAAATTTTTAATCGGATATCAGCTATCCGTTTGAAAATTTACGTCAGCTATTTCTATACTGTAGTTGCTTCTTTTTAGGCCTGGCTAGGTAACTTAAATTTAAATAAAAATAATAAATTTATTATTTCCCTATTTTTCTTATTTAAACTTGTAGATACGTCCCTCTGTCATTTTGCCGAGGACATGCAGAATCCACTTCTTACCTTAGCAATATGACGGACCTTCATAGCTACGTCATTTGCTTGCCTAGTAGATTTTTAATTTAGTAGTTGCACTAATATAAAAGTGAGGATGTTGATAACGTCTTCGTTTCGTAGCATATTAACGATGTGTCACGAGCTGATAAATTTATAAATATTCATATTAATTAACTAGAACCACTATTTAAGTGTCTTTCCTCCGTGAAGACGGATCAGAAAGCTTTCCTAACCAAAGCTACTAGTTTAATTTCTTCATTTATAAAGCCTGCTTTGTAGCCATGATCGTTCCATTGAAAATTTGGGTAAGTTACATTACAAATCACATTTTCTCCCACGAAAATTGCAAATTGCTATTACAACCTTTGCCATAAATATGTAAATAAATAGAAGTGATAAAAGAACAACAAGAAATTCAGTACCAGGCACGGTTATCTAAATTTTTTTGACCTTTCACCCATTTAGTATTCAATAAATAAGACGTAGTTTTTCAATGAAATGTAGTCAAAACAAAAACGAAAATTCTCCGTTGTGTGAAAAATTAAAAAAAAAAGAAAACAAATAATTCAGTGAAACATCGCAAGTGATTATGGAACGAAAAAACCCTAGACAGGTATGTATTTTGTAGATACAAAATCAAGCTTTTCAAAGGATATTTATTTATATACAGGGCCCATCCGTGTAATTTGTCGGATAAATTACAAATCTAGATTTTTTACCGAAATTAGCATCTGTTGAACATAAAATATAATATATTATAAACATATGAGCCTATTTGTTGTATATAATTGAGTTAAATGTTGAGCGGGAACCAGATTTAATGAGTACTGCATAAATTGATAACAATGTTGTAAAAAATGTTGGTGTCACTTTACTATCTGTTCATAGTAAAAGACTATTTGCAATAAAAACATGGAGAATTTTCAAGCACCCACCTATTATTCTATAGTGCAAGTTTACAATGTTGCAATTTCCAGTAGTTTGGACGACTGAAAAAGATGTAAAAAAAGAATTCTGGTTGACAATTGTTGGCGAACCTATAGCAAAAATGATGAAAATTAATTGTAAAAATGTCCATTTTTGAATAAATTTTTTATGGACCAAAAAATGGGTTTCAATTGAACAACCCTCATATACAGTATGACCGCGAATGAGGTAAATAAGAGGACAAATGGACCAAAAATGTAAAGATACGAAAAAAAGTTATTTTTTATAAAATATTTTTTTTATCAAAAAAAAATAAGATTTTCGATAAGAAAATTGTTATTTGTTGTAGGGAATGTCCAAAAAAAAAGAAAAATGCAAGTGATAGAAATGTATTAAAACAAAGAATTACACTAGTTTACAAATACATTTTTTTTGCCTTAGAAATTTTTACTGTTCCCGATTAAGTTTAGCATGCTGATTTCAAAAGTGAAAAGATTTTGTTGCTAGCAGCTCTAATTTTTGAGATACAGTTACCTGATTTTATACAGTGTGGCTCACTTAAGATGAATACAGTCTTGTAGTTTTTTTACTTTAGAAATAAAAAAATAATTATAGAGCTCCATAAAGTGCATGTTTTAAGGTATCTAGCATAGGCGACATATCAGTGCGCCGCCTACTGCGACTGTTGAACAAAGCCCAATTTCTAATATTTGGTTTCGCGTTAGAGATATCGAAAAAAGTTATTTGAAAAAATTGTTTAGAACTTTATGTTAAGCTTATGTTCCGATTTTCAGCCAAGAATTCGCATTTTTTATTTTTGTATAAAATAATAAAGGGTAGCTGTATCTCAAAAACTAGAGCTACTAGCAACAAAATCTTTTCACTTTTGAAATCAGCATGCTAAACTTAATCGGAAACAGTAAAAATTTCTAAGGCAAAAAAAAAAATTATTTTATACTTTTTTTTTATTAATTTATACTACATAGATCCTGTGAAACGAATATCATTAGAAGAAATGCAGAAGAGTTAGAATTATCTTCTAAATTAATTAGAAAAATGTGTTCAGTACGGTAAAGGAGTGTTTGAATGATTTTAAAATGTTATTTTTTTTCGATATATTTGACTTTTTCTAATCATTTAATTAATTTATTTTTAAAATAATAAAACTTGTTATTTACAAGAGTTAATAATATTATACATCTAAGAAGGTAAAACGATTTGAAACAATTTTTCTATTTAATATTTTGATTAAAATTGAAAAATTAGATTATTCTATTCTTATGCAAAATTTGAAATTTTCTCCTTTTCGGACACCCTGTATCACTGTTCACACATTTTCTGATCGAGAATCTAATTTTTTTGATAAAATAAATATTGTTATAAAGAATGACTTTTTTTCCTTATTTTAATTTTTTGGCCCATTTGTCCTCTTATCTACTCCATCCGTGGACATATTGTATAGTAAACTCCCTGTATGTGTTCTAACAAAACTGTTAATTTTTTATTATATGATCTTCGAATACAATATCAAATTTTTCATTTTAAGAAGAACACCCTGTATATGATAAATGTCCGTTTGCAAGATTCGTTTTTCTGAATATTAATCGACGTTTTTTTCTTTAAGGTACTTGAATTATGGCTGCTGCAATACATCATTTTCATGTCTGGTACGAGTGGTGAATACGTGAGACCGAGCAGTGAGATGAAATGTTATTATGGTGAACGAGGCTCATTGACAGCCACCTGCGTGAATGCCGTGCCCAGTTTTTTCAAAAACAACATGTACAAGTTCGATCATCTAGACGAAACGTTGCGGTGTGTTAATTGTACTTTGACTGTCATCAAACCGAACACTTTCGATTTGGCTGGAAACCAAATCAAAGAGTTGGACCTGACAAATTGTAACATTGAAGTTTTAGAACCTCGTGCTTTTATGGGTTTGATATTTATGCAGACTACAAAGTTGGCTCATAACAAAATTCGATTAGTTTTTCCTGGTAAGAGTACCCAAACTATTTTTGAAATTTAGCAAATTACAAAAAATCGTTTTCCAGGTACGTTCACTGGCATTAAAAAAGTCACCCTACTGGATTTGTCCAATAACGAAATCAGTATTTTAAATGAATTTGGTTTTGCTGAATTACAAAATTTAAATATGCTACTCCTGCACCATAATCAAATTAAAGTGATTGATACTAGAGCGTTCAGTGGTTTATCTGAACTAAAAAATCTGGATTTAAGTTTAAATCACATATCGAAAATCAACGATTCCTTTCAAAATGTATCCAAACTGGAAACGTTGGATTTAAGTGAAAATGATATCAATCAATTATCAGGAATCGAATTTCGCCCTCTGCTCAAATTGAACGTCTTAAATTTAGCACAAAACCATTTAAAGGACCAGTTCAGCTTCAATTTAACCGATGGCAACATGTTAAGAGCGCTTATTTTGAACAACAACGAAATCAATTATTTGTGGTTCAACTTTTCGTATCTGCACAGTTTGGAGGTGTTGGACCTAAACAACAACAATATATCCGAGATTAGGGAGATTCCAAATGACGCCATGTACAACTTAAGAATTCTACTACTAAGCCACAACAATCTAACAAAATTTCAGACGGGAGATTTTACTCATTTGCCCCAACTGCGAAATCTGAATTGTTCCTATAATTCTATACAATCTGTTTTGATTAATGAGTATTTCTCCTTGCCAAATCTTCAATGGCTGGACATCTCTAATAACTTGATAGAAGAACTTGATTATGAAGCTTTAGTGAATAGAGCATTGAGTTTAAGGTATCTGGATTTGGAAAATAACAGGCTGCCATGCGTCTTAGATATGGAAATGCGACTTGCATTCAGTGAAGATAATTTCAAATATAAAGTGGGCCGTTTTCCAAAGTGCGTTGATAAACCTTTAACGAAATCTTCAATGTGGAAAAATGAAAATCTGGAAAACCTTAGTTTTCTTGATCAGGAATCAATGAAAGGGCTAGACGTGACTATTCTCGTTTTCATGACAATAACAGTTATTGCAATTGCAGTATTGTTTTATTTGCAATATTTATCATATAAAGGAGCTACGTTAGGTAGGATTACGCGTGTAACTTCTTCAGTTCATTTGATATCCTCAGACAGTAATGCCGAGGAAAATTTGGAAAATGTTTTTAATTAAGTACCTTTGATTAACTGTATGTTTCTAGTCAATAAAGAATATTTGTCCATAAAATATATTCTTATTTTTGCAAAGAAATATTTCTGAAACTAATTAATGATAACTTATTTTACAGATGTTAAGCTTCATCTTTCAAATCTTCATCACCAAATCCAGATGTCAAGGTTTTAAATGCAAATATGGAGAACGTGGTGCTTTAACAGCCATTTGTGAAAATGCTACTCCCAGTTCTTTTAGAAATCCCGAGTACCACTTCGATCATCTAGACGAAACTCTTTTGTGTTTGAATTGTACCTTGACGGAGCTGACGGCAGGCAGATTCGATATAGGCGGAAATCGAATCCAGATTCTCAATTTGACCAATAGCAAAATCGAAACCATCGAAGCAAAAACATTTACGGGACTTGTATTTTTGGAAAAACTATACTTGTCTCACAACATCATATCTAAATTCGAAACGGAAGTTTTTTATGGCACGAGAAAAGTTAAAGAGTTGTATTTGGACGATGCGCTATTGGCTCCATTGCCGGACTATGTTTTTCGGGAGTTGAGACAACTTCGAAAGTTAATTTTAAAGGGAAATAGTGGTCTGGATCGTTTAGGAAATTTGACGTTTTTCGGATTGATACATTTACAGTTTCTGGATATGAGCTGGAATAAATTGAAGGAACTGAATGGATCTGTTGCGAATTTAGAGAATTTGGAGGTGCTTTTATTAAACGACAATAAATTGCAAACAATTTTACCGACCGATTTTCTGGAATTGTCAAAACTTGTGGAACTAGACTTATCCAATAATAGAATCACTGTATTACGTTTATTCTTCCCACGACAAAATATTTTAAGATATCTAAATTTAATGAATAACAATTTAACTGATGATGTTGTTGAATCGTACATGTTCCAACATTTGACCAATTTAGAAACTCTGGACCTTTCCAGAAATAGTTTAACCACGATACCTTTAAGACTGTTCCACCTCTTGTACAATTTACGTGAGTTGACTTTAAGCGAAAATAACATCACCAAATTTGCCTTTAGCTCATTTACTGGGCTACCAAGTCTACAATCTTTGAATCTATCCCATAATTCTATAAAAGAAACTAACTTTGTCAACGGTACATTTCAATTAAATCATGTCTCCAAAGTGGATTTCAGTCACAATAAAATAAAGGAATTGGATGAAATATTCCTCAAGTTTCGATTCCCGTTACTGTTTCTAATTCGTTTAGAAGACAATTTAATACCTTGCGCATCCCGACGTAGATTAGAACTTATACTCAAAAAGCTTTATAATACAGTTACTAGTATTGATGTGGACAATTGTCCTAAATTGGATGAGAAAGAAGAAAAGGATGTGCTTTTAGAAGTGAATGGGGAACTGAATGTAATAGCGGCAAGAATGCGCAGCATTGATATCATTAAAATTTGGTTTCTAATTGTGATATTGATCTTGGTCGGTGTACTATTCTATATACAATTTTTTATATTAAATCGCAGACAACCTGAATGACGAGCCTTTGGATTCGGACAATATATGGTTGGATTAAGTTGTAGTTGGATGTAAAAGAGTTACTATATTTTATGAAAGAACTGTGAATTTGAAAGTAAATGTAAATATTTAATTTTTATTTTTCAAATGTTATTTTAAAATTTCAGAAACGAATATTTACATTCGATTAAAAATAATAGAATTAAGTATAATTGAATATTTCTAATAATTGAACTATTCGAATGTAGTATTGATGCAAGAGCTCGTACTTTGATTCAATATATTAAATGAATATTTTCAATACAATTAAGTCTTTCAAATTACCCAAAAAATGAATATTCGGATTTAAGTTGAAACTGTATATTTAGTAATCAAATGTAAACAAAGATCGGACATTGATTACATTCAGCATATGAATATTTTTCAATACAATTTAAAATGTTTTACATTTTTAATGATAGAATATTCGAATAGACTATTCAGTTTAATGGACATTGCTAATTGCAATTTAGATAAATTAAGATTATATATCGCGTTAGATAACAGCGTATTAATTTATTACACTGCATAGGTATATGAAAGTGTTTTTAAAAATGAATAGTCAAATTACTTGGTTTTTATTCGCTCATTCAGAACATGGTGTTATCCCATCAATTTAAATCGAAACCTATTTGAATAGGCTAGCACTTTTGTTAATTGAGAATATTTAGAGTTTAATAAATATATTTAATTTAATCCGAATATTTCAAAGTTACGATTAGTAAACATGAATACATATATAGTTGGATATTAAATCTTTGGTAAATTACATTTGACGACTCTTGTTGGTTTTTGAAGAAAATGCAATATTCTTTCATCCTTTATAGCGTTTGAGTGAACTGTATACTATAATAGTCGAATATTTAAATCACTCTAAAAAAGAACTGAATTTGATCTACCCCAAACATTTATAAAATATTGTTGCTTTTAATAATAATTATGGCGATACCATTAACATCTATTTACAATAAATAATTTCTCGATGATGTTGTATTTTTTCCTTGTACGTTTGTCGAGTAAATAAATGGAGTTTAATCCCTCATAAATTGTCAATAGATGATTACAGGTTAATACTACATATAAATAGGCAAACATTGATATTTTTTTGGTAAATTTGTGCTCCGTACGGAATGCAATAATTAGATATCGATCTCGACACTGTCGTTTTTATCAAAAATTATTGAAATAAAACGATTTTCGAACGGATTATCCTCATCAGGGTCGTAATGATTGATCGATTGGTTTTTTTTTCAATCTTTGATAATTCAAGTCACACAAATCTAATCGTTCGTAAATAGAAATTAATAATTTTTTAAGTAAACATATTGCTTACGTAATCTGGACAAATAACATAATTGGGTTTTATCGAATTTCTGAAACAATTAGGAGACCGTGTGTTGTCGATTTTAAGTCGATGATTTCTAATAGATATCTGAATTTCGGATTTAATTTTTATTGTTCACTTTTTTTTTATAATTTCAGTAAGAGGATTCGAGACAAATATGTTTGCATATCTTGTATAGAAAAACACACAGAAAACTTTTCGATTGTTCCTCGTACACTTACTATTTGAAAATGTATTCAAATATTTATTAATTGCTTTGAAATTGAGCTGAACAGTTCCGCAATTTTCTCCAAATGAATTACCATTTATTACACACATTAAAACGTCATTATTAAATTATCCTTTAATTTATTGCAATTTTTATTTCTTTTTTCACACAACTTGCATGAAGAAAAAATGTAATTTTTCCAAATATTGCAACATGAAAAACACTTTGTAATTTAAACAAGCATGTAGGTACTCTACATACAACTGTAGTACCAACTTTTACTAAACCCCGGATCGATTGATTGATTTAAACAGGTAATATTTTTGTTTGGCCAATATTGGTCCTATCCCTCTCTGTTTACAGTAGCGTATGATAGGCTCGATTGTTGACAATTTACGCGGAATAATCTGTCCATCTGTCACATTAAAATTATTTTTGATTGACTATAATTTATGCACTCACATTTCCAATAAATAATTTTTATCAGAGTTCTGATCATCATCATCATCATCACTAACATTTGCTCTCATTAACTCTATCAAAGCCTGATTACATTAATTGATAATTTCACGTTAAAAGTGAATTGTTTATTCAAGACCTGGCCGCCCCCCACGGCCGCAAGTCTTGACGGGAAGAAAAATACCTGCATATATTGAAAAACCAATGGTCGTTTAATTTTTATTTTTTTTAAGTAAACAGTTTAATAGGAATCCGGGCCCTTGGACACGTACGTAAATATGTAAACCTCGGTTATAACGTTTGACTTCTTTAAAAGTCAAATAATAATTATCGTTTCAGTGCACCAGAGTTAATTGATTGGATTTTAAACGTATTTAAATAACAAAATACTAACTCGACGTCAAAAACTGCCCGGCCCACTTGAAACTATTTTATATTATTGACATATAATTAGCCGACCACGGACCACTTCTTCTTCTTCATCATCATCTTCTTCGTTGTCTTTTTCTGTATTTCACGTGCAAACATTGCGTTCCGTTTTAAATGTATTATTATTCGTTGTCCTTAGATCGAGTTTCGACCGACGATTATATTTGTTCTATGCTTGTCCGCATAATTAATACGCAATTAACCGATTCCTTACGAAATTTTTCATTTTAACGACATTGACAATATTCAATTTTAGTCATAATTTGTATAAAATTAAAGCTCTCGAGAAATTTGAAACTTGAAAAATAATCTAGTATAAGACATCTCCATAGAGTGGTCTTTACGCCTTCGCAAGGATTTTCCAGAGGCTCTATCTGGAGAATATTTAAAAAAGCAGTTTTTCTAATTGTTCTAGCCGAGAGAAAAATCATTGAAAAGGAAAATGAAAAGCTGTAATAGGACTTTGGCTATAAAAACAAATTTTATACATATAAACGTTTTTTTGTAAATTTGCCTTAAAATTCTTCAAAACATAGAATTATAAATGTAAATTAAGATAGAAATAGCGGGTTTTCAATGCGAAGCACAATTTCGTTGATTTCCTGGTTTAAACTGGGAAAATTGATGAAAGTTGCCGACTTTTCCCCTCTCCCCCCCTTAAAAAAACAATTGATTATCGTAAAGTAACCATGTAAAAATGTGAATTTTCCCCACTTTGAAATATAATCTGCTGAATAGGAACGACATTCGTCCGAAGGAAAAACGGTCCACTTAGCGAAATTGAAACGGCGGATCGTTTCCAATTAGCCGACCATTAAAACTCCTTAAATCCACTCGAATACGAACAAAAGCGAGAAACCACACTCGCACAAAGAAAAGAGCAAAAACGAATAGAAAATAAAAAAAAGTGAGAGACCATGAGGTTGAGCTTCCAACCGAGAAAGAAACGATCTTGCCCACAAGGGAATTCACTTTGATCGCAAATCGGCGGCGGCTCCAAACCTCCAAAGTCGAGAATCCTTTGTCGCGTACCCGCCGTTACCTGGCAACATTGGGGTATGGGGCGGAGCTTTTGAACTTTCTACCAATCAGAAATGAGACAGTGATGCGCAACGCTTGGAGAGTGTGTAATGTATCGTCTAATGTCCGTGTAATGTCTCATATTATTAGGATAATACATTTCAAATCGTTTAGTCGATCCGCCACTGAGCTACCGTTAATAACATCGTTTGTTTATCGTTTCGTTTCACTCAATAGTCTACTTTTTTTTCTAAGTAGTTCTTGCCGGCCATTATGATCGTTTAAAATTCAGTGAGTTGGAGTGAGTGAGTGATGATGCACCATTTGAATGAGTTACAGTCAAATAACAATAACAAACGTGGAACCATGGAAACAAAATTGCACGAGACAACATCAAAAAGCTCCTTTTGTATTGACGCATTGTTGTCCAGAAATGAGGACCGCTCCAGTCCCGAATTGAGGACGCAAAATAGCGATTCATCTTCGTCCAACAGTTCGACGCGTAGTCGAAGTCCCGCGATTTCGCCGGGTTGTGAAGAAGTTTCGACAACCGCTTTCGTGCCTCGACCTGGTTTATTGAACCACCATCATCATCACAATCATACGGCCAATTATCTCAATTCGAACACTCTGTATTATCATCATCAAGGTGGTGGTCAAGGGACATCCGCGTTTCAAACTCTGGATGGTTCTGGATTGATGCAGAAGGTACATATTCCAGTTAATCCGCACAATCAATTCCATCAAATTCAGATGGAATGGCTTGCTAGGACTGGCATGTTTTATCCGAGATTACAAGATTTAACTGGTAAGAATCTTTTGTAAAACAATTCCCATTTCCATTATTTCCCTTAGTAAGGAAATTTAGTTTTCAGTCGTGTAACTTTTCCTTCTGGAATTTTTGATTCCCGAATCCTGTATTATTGCTTAACAAAAAGTGTAATTTCCTAAAATATTCTATTGAGAGTAAACTATCAAGATCAATCTTTATTTTCTGAAAAACATCCCAAAGGACAAGGAATAGCAAGAAATGTTAGTTTGCATGCGTATAAATGAGTCTTAAGACGCTTGTATTTTTACATGAAACATCCGGTATTGTCTGTATTGCAACTATGACTGAAATCTCTTGCTTATTAGTGAGATATATTGCACATGATTAGTAAAAAGTAAAAAAACATGGATACTTGGGACAAAGAGAAGTTTGTTAAGTTCTTCTAATTTTTAAACCGTACTAATTGCGTTTGTTACCGTGAAAATATTTATTTCTTTCGGACAAAGTATAAACATCGATTTCCGCACACTTTTTAAATTAGAAAACAACATAATTGGAAAACGAGACAGGATAAAAAGTTGAATTCTTCTGAAAATGAATCTGATAAACACTATTTCGATATATTTAATGATGAAAAATAGGCTCAAAAACTTGACCGCCGGATGGCATATTATAACAATGAATAAAAATAATAATTTAAAACAAATTCGAAACCCAATTCTCAATGAATTCATGCCCAAAGAGATCTCTCTTCCAGAGTACCCACAAAAATATCCATTAACTTCCATTCGCATACAATTTAATGGCCTCTAAAAATTTTTATTGTTTTCCATTCTAGGCGTATTAAAACACTCGATAGAATCACTATTTCCCTCTCTTCCATTCTTTCAATTTATGTGGCATTTTGGGGAAATTTTAATTTCGCCTTGCGAAAAACTCATAATGGTCCAGAAAACGAAAAAAAAAACGGATTATGGAGGGACATTTCTTCATCTGGATAAGTTTTCACCATTAAAAACGGTACTGGATAGACAGCAGAAGAGGGACAGAGATGAGAACAACAACGGCAACCCCTGGCAAAATTAAAGGTATCCAGGCAACATTGGCTAATTCCCCGAACGGCCCCTCCTTGTTCCCGACTTTGCAATTAACTAACTCGATTTAGGGAGAGATCCACTATGTATTTTCCTCTGGATCTGTTCACAATATAAAATTTTGTCAACTACTTACATAGTTTATATTGTTTTCAAAATTTTATTTGTTTTCAAGTTCTTTTCCTAAAAGTGAACAAACATCTTGTTGTCGTCGTTTATGCGTTAAACCACGCTAAACTACACTACATTCTACATATTTATGAATGATGCCTATTTTATATCTGGAGCTGAGAGATCCAAATGGTACGTTGATCATGTTAGAATGTGTTTACATGGCGAATTTGCCGCCTCCTCGTGACATTTCGTAGCGGCTCGTCAGTCAGATTGTTTGTTTTGTCAATAAGATGACGCATTCCGCTTCGTTTCCTCGTCGTCGAGCTGCCCCCGAGGTCGTTCAGAAGAGAGAGAGAAAGAGAGGGAGAGATAGAGAGGCGGCGACCCCCAGGGGCGGCAGCAGCAAACGTCCTTAATTCACCCCGATGAAATCAAATAAGACTTGGGTGTTTTACTTACTGGGCCGTTTCTGTACATATAATAATAATTTTTCTGGAAAACTCAAAAATACGTTCCAAGAGATTTGAATAGAAAATGTTTAAACAAACTCGGATACTGCGGAATTTAAATTGAAATATTACAACTTTAATATATCTCAAATGAAAGAATAGTTTAGGTATTTACAATAAAATATGTAACGAATAAATGATTATATCTTGAAAACTACATATAATAGATCATTGAGAAGTCGTACTTTTGATAAAAATCATCAATTAGGCTGAAGTGTTCAATTGACAGGTCTCGAAAACTTCAAGATAATGACTTGAAACTAACTGAGACTTAATCCATCCAAGCTAAAGTGACATTTTCAGGGCAAAAAAATGGCGAATTTTCCTTCACATCGTTTTTTTTCGTTATTGTTGTTATGATAACGCTAAAAAAACAGCCTTCAGCCAACAACGAACTGAATTTAAATTCTCGTTTATCGGATGAGGGTGGAGGACTCCACGAGGAGTGCGGAGGAGGAAGGCGGCAGAAATCCGAGGGCCGATTTCACGGTTGCACGGATTCCACCACTGTTTGGACTGTGACTGTTCCGTGCGCATTATATGTGATAATTAAATGCAAATTGCAGCGCTCTCATTCTAAGCTGCCTCGATGGAAAATAGGGCCGACTCTTGATGAACCCTAATTGGATTACCGTCGTTTTCCGAACAATGATGATGAACGCGTTCTCTCATTCCTAACGTTCCAGGTTTCAGGAAACTCTCTCTATCCGAGGACATCTTTCTGCATACTTGGTCAACAAAAAATGACCATGCAACTGTAACCAATATTCATTCTAACAAATAATTTAAAACACATTTTCCTAATAGAACAGCGATGTAAAATTGATTAGTTTATCTGAAAGTGGGAATCTTAGAAATGAGAAGACCTTGGGTTCCTTAGATTTTTGTAGTGTCTATACTATAGTACATGACATCTAGTTAGCAAGAATGATCATTGGGTTTTTCACAGAAAATAGGTTACATGCTCTTTAGAGCGATAATGTCTTGTTGACTAATTTCCTTGAAAATCTTAGATGTAAATATTTAGAATTCTTGAAACTCTACATTCAACATCTTTTCTGCGCATAGAATATGGTTATCGTCTAGTAATAGTTTTTGATTTTAAGAAAAATAATCTCGCTTTTCTAGAGCGGCCGTGCCATAATCTGGTTTCTAGGTTCTTATCCAGTTTTATCTTTGAAGACAATCAGAGAACTTAATTTTATTACACATACAACTTTGAATGTACAAATAATTCTTTGTTAACACCTGTATTTGACAAAAATGACATTATTTTCCGGACAACTTAATAAAAAAAAATAATAACAAATAGTAATATCAATCACTTTTTTCCATCCTCATTAATCTTGAACAAATAACAATATAAATCAAAATTAATAAATTGGTACTGTTATCACTCGATGTTCCTATATCAATCTTTTCTCTTGTCTAAATCCAGGTTTTTTTTTGGATTTAATAGGTGCGTTTTGTTAGTTCCGTACTGAACAAAATCGATTTTAGGGAATTCTGGAAGAACGAGCCCAATGAGGTTAATCGTCCAGTGTTTCTAAATGATTATTGTCATTATCTCACCCATTAATACAGATGGTGTTGGTCCTCTTAATCCCTTACGATTACTATTATCATGGCACAAATCAAAACTGGCGTGACGACGATAATTGTATTTTATTTTGGATTTAGTAATATGTTTTGCAATTCAATGGGATTAAATGAGATTTTTTGATTATTCCATTTTTGGTTTCTTCCAATTATCGTATCACTGATAATCTCGGATTATTATTATTTTTTTTTGAGTTAATCATCGAAATATCCGGTGAAATTTCGATGAAAAATAGATTTTAATGCTTTTGAAAATTTTTGTTATTTTATAAACGTGATCAATCCCACTGTATTTTTCTTCAAAAAATCTGACAAAGTTCTATTCAGTAACATAAGAAGAAATGTGAGTCAGCTTGAAATGATTAGAAAACAATAGCAATAAGATAAAAATATTAAAACGTTTAATATTCGATTAATTTTATGTTTTTTCGAGAAAAATTAAGGAAGGAAATGAGAGAATAAAAAATTTATAAATAGATCCAAAAATAATCACCACAACAGCCCAGGCACTTCTCTGAAACGTAAAGTTAACTGTTAAGATTCCATCTTCACTCAAGAGCCCTTTATTGCGATCCTCAATTAACATTAATTGATTAAATCGTGTTCAGACTCGAATCGTACGGATTAAACTGATACTATCGCCAATATTTCTCAGTTTTGCCTGGCTATGGTTCAGTCTGATGTCCTCTGTTATCGGTCAAATTAAGGCAATTAACGTTATTGGATCAATTCAGTTAAATGCGCCACCCTTAGGTTGGTTCCAACCCCCTCAATGAGCGATAATTTAACAGATGATTAAATACAAGTGCAATTTGTTATCAAAACATTCGTTTATATCGGACGCGAAAACATTTTAACTAATATAAGGGGTGGTAAAGTGAAAATCCTCTTTTGCCACCACCCTCTCTCTCGCTCTCTTTTCTTTTATGGGACCTTTTCGGTTCTTCTGTGTGAGGGTTAAATTAGGGTGTCGTTAAATGTATTACGATATTAAATTATCATGACAATGGCAGCAATCAGGGGGGGTTGCTGGTGATAAATACAGTGCAAACATACGGACCTTTTGGCCACAGGTTTTATACGCGCAATATGCTGACAAATTTCTAAAAGGCGACAGATTAATATTCTGATAAATTGTAGTCTCTGTCCTGCTTCGTACCATCTCTCCATCTCTGTTCTACTCTTTTACTGCTTTTGTTTGTCTCAATTCCCATAAAGAATCTTTTAAAAATATCAAATTCTACCAATGCAAGTTGTACGAAATTGTTTCGAGATGCAGTATTTTTATTCAGACAAACGTACTTATATCTATCACATATATTTAGGATGTTTAACCAGTTGTGTATATGTAGACTTTTAAACGTCAAGCCCAAGTGCCATGTATCACCAGTCGAAGAAGAAGATTCACTTTAGTATTGCGTATTATGGGAACGAGCTACGACCCTCTCCGACCACTATTCCAATGGAAAAGGAAAAGGAAAATTGCTGTAAATCAGATCAAAAACGATACCGAAGAGGGGGAGGCAATGTTTTAAATCCCTTCAGTGAATCGGGCCGATTACTTTTTGATATATAGCGATATGCGAGCGGCTCCCTTGCTTACAAATTGCCGGTATTAAAAGAGAGCGCTCAATAGGGCTCAAGGAACGATTCCTATTCGTTAATCGAACTCGTTTTCAAGAAATTCCTTTATTTCTTTTCCATGCCGCTGATGACTGACACTTATGTAAAAAAAATCAATTGTTCAATACACCAGTCAGTTTTGAAGTTGGTACCCATGTAAATTAAAAATTTAAAAACCAATTCCAAATTCAAAAACGTATAAAATTTCTCGCGAATTTTCACTTCATTCATTCCCTCACAAACCGCCTTGTTCGTTCATTCATTCATTTATTCATCCCCTTTTCGAACCTCAGCCACGATTGCCAACCCATGCGGTTATTTGGGATTTTTCACGGCTAATTTCTAACTCCCCCACGGTTTTGGCAACACATGTGTGCACATTTGTACGGTGTTTGCCGATCTTCGATGATATGTCACTTGTGCTTTTCACTCGTAAGTTTTATGGCACCCCCCTCTTTGTTTAAAGTCGAAATACCCCAAAAATCGAACGGACCAATGAAGCGCAATAGGAGAATGGGAAACAGGATGAGGCGATTTGTTTAATTTAAAAATTTACACTTTGTCTTTTTGTACGCTTAAATGGTTTTAGCCCTTGCTTGCTAAAAAGTGATTTATTTGTTTCCAGGATGCGCGCCAGGTAGTCACGCCCTCCTAGGAAAAACCCGAAGACCAAGAACGGCATTCACGTCACAACAATTACTAGAATTAGAAAAGCAATTTAGACAAAACAAGTATCTATCCAGGCCAAAACGGTTCGAGGTAGCCACGAATCTGATGCTAACGGAAACACAGGTAAGTAACGGCAACTGTTTATTTTTCGTGATTTTTCTCTACGGCCCACATCATATTTCTTATTTCCAAAAGGAATAAAAGATGAAACGCAAACAAACCTGACAGAGAAAAGAGGCAAACGATTTGATATACATGTGCAATTTATCAGGATTTATTTTTAATAAAATGAGATTTTCCTTTTTGATTCCAGGTGAAAATCTGGTTTCAAAATCGAAGAATGAAATGGAAACGAAGCAAAAAAGCGCAACACGACGCGAAAAGTCAACAATCGAACAATAACAAGGAGACGGACTTGAACAAATCAACAATCAACAATGGTCAAAAGGCTTCAAGTTCTTTGGAAAGTCCTGGCTCTACTTGCCCGACTCGGCAACAGAGCGGCACTGAGCCCAACAATCTACCAGAGGATGAACTTTTGTATCGACCCTATGTTGGTTGAAATTATGAAATAACGCAATATGTGATTTTTTCTTTAACGAAAAGACCCTTTTATGTACATATGTCACTTTCTCTAGTCAAAAAAAATATATTAACGCTCATTTTAGGACGCTATAAGTGTTTATTAGGGTGTGTAAATAACTAATTCCAATTTAAGTCGTGTAAATATCAATTAACGTGCGTATATTTAATTTTTTTTTAATTTTAACAGATCTCAAAAATAAACGTCAAATAGGTCGCTACCTCATAAGAAAGGATTTGTTTCAAACGCATCAACGTTACCAGTTCCTAAATAATTGTATAAAAGTAATAAATTTTAAGATTTTTCTAAAAAGAAACAGAAATATTGTTTCATTTGAATGTGCCCGCGGCTTAGTAGATGCAGTTGCATAAGAAAACGATAACAAACCGGGCGGCGACATCTATTACTTGAAATTGAAATATTCAATTTAAACAGTGCCTTCACCAATTTGTTCAGAAACGAGAACAAAACAAATATTAATGTTTAGTTAGAGACGATTTCTGTTGTTTTTCTAATTTTGCACGTGTTAGACGGATAGGTTTGATTGTGACCTAAAGGGTCGATTATCTGGGAGCCAGAACTGAGTGCAATCCAGTTGCTGGAGCGTAAACCGAGCGATTCTTCGGCAAATGTTGATTGGTAATTGCGTGCCCTCAGGGCCGTAAAGGTTCAATCAACGAACGAGTGTTTGGTGGTGCGGAAAACGGCACTCCTTGGTCTACATCGATGGAATAACAATGAACCAATGTGGTCGAGAAACACATACGGTTAGTGAGAAAAAAAAGGAAAACCCGTAGAGAAATCTCTTTGCCAAGAAAAAGATCAATTTATCAATCGTCCCTAATTATGTTTAATCGTAATTATAATGGTTATAGCGGTTAGTTCGAAAATAAATGTAAATATAGTGTTGCAACGGCAATTAATCTTAATTAATCTTCTAGTCGTAAAAGCGTTTCGAAAACCACGCCCCCAGCATTTCATTGGTTTCCGAAACGCTTTTTGGATCCCGAGTTTTGATCCATGTGAGCTTAAGTTGACTTTTAGTTTAACGACGATAGACTCGGTTATGCGCTAAAGTGACGATACAAAATTTTTCGAAATTTTATTTTTCTCAAACAATGGACGACAGTGTTACTGAAAAAGACATTGTTGTTACGGACAGCGCCACTGTGAAGAGTTGTTCGAAAAAATCGAGAAATTTCTTCATAGATTCTTTACTATCTAGCCGGGACGATAACAGTAACAAAAATCTTAATGATACAGAAGTCAATCAAAGATTAACCAAAGAAGAAGATGAAGAATATGTGGGAGGAAGTAGCAGATATTTACATGGTAGGTAATTGCTTTTTTTTTGTACGTATTCCAATGTGATTATTACGAAAACCATCCATAACTTCCCAATATTGAAGCATCGAGATGCTGAAAAATTTATGTTTGTAGTTCTTGGTTGCAGTAATCGAATTCAAATCTCGTTTCTGAACTCTATAAATCGTCCACTACAAATAGTTATTTCTAAAATAAGAGAAGTTCTTATAATTGCAATTTTGAAAATATATGTGAAACTATCCATTGCACACAAACGGGGACGTAACAGGGCGATACTATAATAAAATATTATTAAATATAGTGCATGGTAACATGAGTCTGTTAATTGGGTGCTTCAAAACCACGTAAATTATCCTTAGCGCTCCTCTTAGATCTGGAGGACCAAGTGAATACACAAGACATGACTTACAAAACTTTATACCATTTCTAGAATGTAATAGAGTAACAGGAATATAAATGAGACAGTTTAAATCCTATCGAACTTCAAACAAATGAATGTAATGTATGAGGTTTTTGGCCTACTTAAAAAAAAAATGAATCGGAGTATATTTATGTAGAATGTTAATAGGCCTTTTATGGCCAGAAATAATGGATAAAAACGTAGACAAAGCAGACAAAGGTAAGATATGATAATCCAATTCTAAGAATATGTTCAAGATCTGCATCAAAANTTTGTGGCACTTCCGGTTATACCGTCCCATCGAGCTGAAACACCCTGTATAAGAAAAATCTTGTTAAACAAGCAAACAGCCAAACAAGTAAATGTCATTGAAAATATTACTTATGATGTTTTTCCCGAAAGGAATCGATATAATATATTATGTAGATATATAAAATATATTATATAGAAACATATACAGAAGTTAAAAAAATATTGTCATCATGATGATTTTCAATTTTTTATGTCAAGTCAAATTTAATTTTTTCATGCCCTTTGTGTGTGACTGGTAACATCGTCAAACAATGATCTAATTGGCTCTATTTGTCTAGAGATGTTAGATTCTTTGATTTTTAAATTCAATCTCACAGGTATAAACTAATAAAAAAATAAAGACAAGATAATTGACATCGCATCATTCAAGACAAACGATTATCAACAATTAAATTTGACAGTTTTATAACACACTGTGTATGTTTGTGCATATGTGTTATGGGTAAAGTCAGAAAAATAGGTAATTTTAGAATTACCCGAATAAAGCTAGAAAATACCTACACCTTTGCTGACCTGTCTTGTGAGTAATTCCTAACTTTACCCGGGTAATTCTAGAATTACCCGTGTTATCAGCTTTACCAATAGCACATGCATTTGTCGTGTATCTTATGTACAATGGGCATGAAATAATAGATTGCAACATTCAAATAGGTTCTTCAACTATCCAAACCAGCCTGCTCCAACGACCATGCAACAATACTCGCCATTAGGTACCACCCCTTGCCCGCCCGAATATGCAGACTGTCCGCCCATCATGCATTTGCAGAATTTTGAGAACCGCTTTGATAATTCCTAGACGAATGTTAACCAATTTGTTTTTCTACTAATCGTAAGACTGATATGATATTCTTAGTGTAAATAAATTATTCTTATTAATGTTGATTAAATCATTTATACCTACCTATTCATCTCTCAATTGTCCAGGTCTTCTTTTAACAGTTTTAGAAGCATTGGTTTCTATTAACTTATGTTCTAAGTACACAGTGACACTTTTCATTATGAAAAGAAATTCGGAAAATAAAAAAGTAAAATTCAAAAGACAACTCCTCAAATTGTCAGATGTCATTTAATATTTAAAAGGACCTTTAACAACCGTCATTTCACAGGCAAATGTCAAAGAAATACTTCAAAAGTGAGTGACGTAATGTGAGGTTAGATCACTTTTATTTTATTTCATAAAATTAAAGTGAAAAATATCAAAGGAAAATATGGTGATCGGAGCGTTTCCAGCTGCAAAGTTAGGCGCTCTATTGCTGAAACAAGTCAGTAAACCGATCGCCACGGTGGTGAAAAATCAGGCCAAATCGTCACCTATTTTTCGCAAATATGTATGCATGCCCCCCGCCCAATGTAAAGTGAATACTGTTTTTTTTCAGTTAAATACCTAAAAAGGGACATTGTTTCAGTTTACAACTGGTGCGAAATCAAAGCGAAAATGTGGATATTGAATTTAGGAAAGCCTGTTAATATTCCTGTACTAAATGAGGCCCAAGCGATTGAATTGGGCGCAAATTTGTTAGGTGAAGCCATAATTTTTATTATTGCGGCTGGAATACTGGTCAACGAATACCAAAGGTATGCAAAGACTGTATTGCTTGCACACTTCTGATGTTCTTTATGTTTTTTTCCTCAGATCTTCAGTGAAAGAAGCAGCCAAGGAGGCAGCCAGAATAAAAGAATTGCAAGATTTAAAGAGTGATATTAGGGAATTGTTTATTCAAGCCGAAGAAGAGCGAGCGCAAATTAGAGAGTTGCTGAGGAAAGTTGGAGACCACCATACAGAACTAGACGAATTATGTAAAATATAAGTGAAACATTATTGTGAATGTCTTAACGATACTTATTTTGTAGCTAGAAAGTTAGGTCTTAAACATAAAAGGTCACAAACCAAAGAGGTGCCTTCAGAACCCATCTCAATTCCGTCATACTCACCAGTAAATGACGATCCTAAATTATCAAATAAAATGCAGAAAATAAATGAAATTTATCAACTTAAAAACACAACAAGTTCATCTCATATTCTTCTATTGAGGTCAGTAGATGACATTTTAGGAGAGTTTTGGACTCAGCCACATCGAACACGTGAAGATAGTTACGTTCTACAAGCCCTTTATTACTTAAGTCAAATATTAAGGTTTAGGTCCTAAGAAATATACTAGTCCGAAAGTGTACATAATTTAGTAGGTGATTTTCAGGAGAAGTGCATCTTCATGGTATGATCAGCCTAATTTTTTTTTTTTGTTGAGAGATTATTAATTTTTTTAACTATAAATAGTTATCTAAATGATAATTGTTGTCAGACTAAGTCAAAACTTGTTAAAAATAAAAAGCCATTTTTAAAAGTGCCGCTCTTTTTTTATTAAATCGGATGACAGTATTGTCAATTCCCATTCCCATTACATATAAAATTATAAAGATGGGATTTTCATATCAGCGATTTGCGATGAGCGATGTCATGAAAGTTTTCTGATTGGTTGAGATCTATATGACGTTTTTCCTAATTTGAAAAATTAAACCAATCAGAAAATTTTCGCAACATCCCTCATTAGCTAAGTTCGCGGATGAATCCTGAACCAGTAAGCGTCATGCTGATTGGTCAAAAACAGTTCAGAACTGTTCGTGAACTGCTTTTGACCAATTAGCATGGCGCTTACTAGTTCTGGATTTCATCCGCGAACTTAGCTATTGTAAATCGCTTACATGAAAATTCGCTTTCAGTTCTTTAATTCAGTAGCGGAGAGTGTCCTTTAAGGATGTATTTGCATTGTTACTTATGTTTTAGACCAACAATTTTTTAAATTTCTTCCATTACGCTACATATAACAAACGTATTGATATTTTAAGCAACATTTATAATATTGCAATGAAAAATCAATATGAATCTTGTTAATAAACTGGAACGCCTATGATTTTCTGTCATTCGAGCAATCTAACCTCATTTTTGCAATTCAGTTTGCTTTAAAAGGGAAAACGTGCCTCAAAATAACTTTTTAAGCCTTTTTGGAAATTTTTGTATCTCATTCTTGTGTTTATCAATTAAATTTGCTTGTTTTCACCATGAAGATAATATTAAACGACAATAATCCTCCATTAGGTGAGTAAAAGAATAAAAAATCTGTTGGGTTTAACGGAATTATTATTAATCAGGAGGTTTGATTGTCGTAAACTATGTTAAGGCAATCGCCAAAATCCCAATTGACATATCTTGGGGCCAAGAGACTGTTGTGGAAAACTTTTCTTGTCGTACAAGCAACGATGTGGCTAGAGCAGTTTCTAAAATAGCTGTTCCTCATCTTTATGGATTAACTGCTCAAGAAACCACTGAAGTAGATCACTGGCTTACTTTTGCTTTGGGTCCTTTGGCTTCTAAATACGAATTTTTCAATGCGATTCAAGTTTTAGATCAGTATTTGGGCCCTAAAACGTATTTAGCGAATAAACGACTTACTATTGCTGATTTCATTGTATTTGCTGCTCTATATGGTAAGTTATACTTGAAGAAGCAACAGTTGTGTAACTCAGTTTCAGTTAGCAAACAGTTTCAAGATTTAACAGTGAAAAAAGCCATTCCCGTTAATGTAAAAAGGTGGTATAATTTTATTTTGGCCCAAAATTGTGTTGTAAACAGTTTGAACGAATTGTCCACAAATCATAAAACAGCTTTATATCCAGTAGAGAAGACTAGTAAAATTGGGAACGAGCAAAACAGTTACACGTCATCAGGAAGAGCCCGTGAAGGGAAATTTATTGAATTACCTGGAGCTGAAATGGGCAAAGTTGTTGTCAGATTTCCTCCAGAGGCTTCTGGGTGAGTCCTACCTGTAATATCTAAATATTTATGTTAATTAACTAAAAAAAAAGGTATTTACATATCGGTCATGCCAAAGCGGCTCTTTTAAACCAATACTACCAGGAAGCATTTAAGGGAAAGTTAGTTATGCGTTTTGACGATACAAATCCTGCTAAAGAAAATAAGGAATTTGAAAAAGTCATCTTAGAGGATGTAGCAATGTTGCAAATAAAACCAGATTTGTTCACACATACCTCTCAATATTTCGATTTAATGATGGAATATTGCGAGAAACTGATTAAAGAATCAAAAGCTTATGTGGACGACACTGAGGCTGAACTAATGAAGCAGCAACGCGAGCAAAAAATTGAATCTGTAAATCGGAACAAATGTAAGCTCAGCAACAGATTACAAAATATGCATTTAATTGAAGCAATTATCATTAGCCGTAGAAGAAAATCTGAAAATTTGGGAAGAAATGAAGAAAGGTTCTGCAACCGGACAAAAGTACTGTGTCAGAGCTAAAATTGACATGCAATCAGTCAATGGGTGTATGAGAGATCCCACAATATATCGTTGCAAAAACGAAGAACATCCACGTACTGGCAACAAATATAAGTAACACATTTCAGGACCTGAAAACTTGAAAAATCCTAATTGAAATATTCCCTTAGAGTTTATCCCACATATGATTTTGCTTGTCCGATTGTTGACGCTATTGAAGGAGTCACTCATACCCTCAGAACAATGGAATATCATGATAGGGACCCACAATTCTATTGGTTTATTGACGCTTTAGGTCTTAGAAAACCGTATATATGGGAATATAGTAGACTCTCAATGACAAACACAGTTTTGAGCAAGAGAAAACTGACTTGGTTTGTTGAACAGGGTCTGGTTGATGGTTGGGATGATCCTAGAATGCCTACAGTGAGAGGGGTTTTAAGACGAGGTACGTCTATCCATAAAAAAAAGACATATTAGCTGACGAAATTCTTTACAGGAATGACTGTAGAGGGCTTAAAAGAATTTATTATCGCCCAAGGTTCAAGTCGTTCTGTTGTTTTCATGGAATGGGACAAAATTTGGGCTTTCAATAAGAAAGTTATCGATCCAATTGCTCCTCGTTACACTACAGTGGATGCAAACGATCCTGTAACTATTACGGTGAATGGAGCTAAGGAGGAACCAGTAATCGTGCCAAAACATCCCAAAAACTCTGCTGTGGGTACAAAAGAAGTGTGGACAGGGCCTAAGATCCTTATAGACCGAGCGGACGCCGATTCCTTAAAGGAAGGCGAAAATGCTACGTTTATAAACTGGGGAAATTTGCTTATTAAGAAAATTATTAAGGATGGTAATGGGAAAATTACTTCTGTGGAAGCAGACCTGAATTTAGATAACAAAGACTATAAAAAGACATTGAAATTGACATGGCTTGCTGAAACGGCTAATGCCCGTTTCACACCTGCTTACTGCGTGTATTTTGATCATATTATTAGTAAACCTTTGCTTGTAAAGGATGAAGACTTCAAGCAATACGTTGGGCATGAAACTAGAAAAGAAATAGAGGTTTTAGGCGATCCGGAATTGCGTCATCTTAAAAAAGGGGATATTATTCAAATTCAACGTAAGGGCTTCTTTAGGGTATAAATTTCACATTTATTTAATATATTATTAGCCCTAAAATGTCCCATTTTAGGTGGACGTCCCTTATGAACCAGCTACTGGGTTTTCTTGTCGCCATCAACCTATAATACTGTTTTCAGTACCAGATGGCAGCACCAAAGACTCTCCTTTCACTGCTGCAACCCCAATAACACAAAATCAGGTAAGTGAAAGTAGAACACTTGAATAGCTTAAATAAGCAAGAAACGTGTAAATGATTTGGTCATCATTTTAGCCCCTACTTGAAAACAGTTCGGAACTAAATAACCAAATTATCAAACAAGGAGACGTGGTGCGAAGTTTAAAGGCTCAAAAGGCCTCAAAAAGTGATATTGATAGTGCAGTTAAGTCGCTTCTTACTCTTAAGGACAAATTCAAAAAGGTATATCAGATAGTTTTCGAAGTATGAAATTTACAATAATTTGAAGGTTACTGGACAAGACTGGAAGCCTCAGACAGCACAAAATCAACTTCCAAATGATCAATTGGGTGCTAAAGTTCAAGTTCAAGCTGACAAAGTGAGAAAACTTAAAAGCGAAAAAGCCGATAAAGCTGTAATTGATGTTGAAGTTAAAAATTTGCTAGCTTTAAAGGCAGAATATAAAACTTCAACTGGACAGGATTGGGTGGCAGGGGCACCTATAAAAAGTGAAGTAGTAAACAAGCCGCAAACTGTTGAAGAAATTTTAGAAAAAATTACAAAACAAGGCGACAAAGTTAGGGAATTAAAAAATAAAAAGTCGGATAAAGCAACTGTTGACGCCGAAGTTAAGGTAATGAATGTGATGCATTTAGAAAGCCACCAAAAACTTATTTAAACAGGTACTTTTATCATTAAAAACTGAATATAAGAGTCTGACTGGACAAGATTGGAAACCTGGTACTGGGGTTCCAGTTAAAACTCCAACAAATCAGTCAAAACCCGATGATATTTTAATTGAAATTGCTCGACAGGGTGACAAAGTGCGGCAGTTGAAAACAGGTTAGTGTTTATTGCTTTCATTAACTACTTTTATTTAAAGGCATGAATTCTAGCCAAAGCTGGCAAAAGCGAAATTGATTCTGAAGTGAAATTGCTTCTAGAATTAAAAAAAGACTTTAAATCGTTAACTGGAACAGAGTGGAAACCCGGTATGAAGCCTGAAGTGTCACCAGAAGTTGCCCAACCTGTAGATGGTAATGACAGAGAACTCTTAACTCAAAAAGTGACTGAGCAAGGCAATATTGTTCGTGAACTTAAAGCGAAAAAAGCGAATAAAGTAGGACACATGCTTTGTCTGTGGAAACTATTAATTTTGGTGTCTTTCAGGAAGAAGTTGATGCAGCAGTACAAGTTCTCTTGAAACTCAAAGAAGAATATAAAAAGACTACTGGTGAAGACTTTCCAGTTGCTGGCAGAACTGCTCCAAGTAAACCCGCCAAAGCAAAATCTCTTAAAAAAGAAAAATCTCCTCCGGTAAAACCAGCAGAAGAGGCAGGTCCTAAAAAACAGACTCGATTGGGCTTGGAAGCGAAGAAAGAGGAATGTCTGTCTGAATGGTATTCTCAAGTGATCACCAAGGGTGAAATGATCGAATATTATGACGTATCTGGATGCTACATCTTGAGACCCTGGTCGTTCGCCATTTGGGAATCTATAAAAGATTGGTTTGATTTAGAAATCAAGAAATTAGGAGTGCAAAATTGTTATTTTCCGATTTTCGTTTCAAAATCCGTACTTGAAAAAGAAAAAACTCACATTGCGGATTTTGCCCCTGAGGTAATATGTCCATACACAAACGACGCATTATTGTGATACATTATTTTCAATTTAGGTGGCATGGGTTACCAAATCTGGCGATTCGGACCTGGCCGAACCTATTGCTGTACGTCCCACTTCTGAAACTGTTATGTATCCAGCCTATGCCAAATGGATTCAATCCTATCGTGATTTGCCTATTAAACTTAATCAGTGGAATAACGTTGTTGTAAGAAAAAAATACATAATATGACAACTATGTATTCCGTTATTATAATTTAATTCTCTATTTAGAGGTGGGAATTTAAGCATCCTCAACCATTCATACGCACTAGGGAGTTTTTGTGGCAAGAAGGTCATTCAGCTTTCGCTACAAAAGAAGAAGCGTGCGAAGAGGTTGCGAAAATGTTAGGTAATGACCTCACCTAAACCAAAAAAACCACATACATAATCCGTAATTTCAGATTTATACGCGCAGATCTACGAGAATTTATTAGCGATACCGGTGGTAAGAGGCCGAAAAACTGAAAAAGAAAAATTCGCTGGCGCCGATTATACTTTAACAGTAGAAGCGTTTGTGTCGGCGAGTGGTCGCGCCATTCAAGGCGCCACGTCACACCATCTTGGCCAAAATTTTTCAAAAATGTTCGATATTGTTTACGAACATCCCGATTCACAAGAAAAAGAGTACGTTTATCAAAACTCCTGGGGCTGTACCACAAGAACAATAGGAGTGCTTATATTGGTGCACGCGGACAATCAAGGTCTCATTTTACCTCCGAAAGTGGCCAGTATTCAAGTGGTGATTGTGCCATGTGGAATAACCGTAAATTTGTCCGAGGACAATAAGAAAAGGTTGCAGGAGACATGTGAGAAATTAGAGAAAAAATTGAAAGATGCTGGGGTTAAAGTCAAGGGTGATTATAGGCAGAATTACTCTCCTGGTTGGAAGTTTAACCATTGGGAATTGAAAGTATGGTGAAACATTGTGGTTTTGATTAAATAAAAGCTATTTTTCTTCAGGGGGTGCCCATTCGGATTGAAGTAGGTCCAAAGGATATAGAAAAAGAACAGTTCGTGGCTGTAAGACGAGACACCGGAGAGAAAATCGTTTTTCCTAACAGTTCTGCCGAGCAACGAGTTCAAGAACTTTTAAATGACATTCAGAATTCTTTATTTAATAAGTAACGTTATTTTAGTTAAATTAGTGGCAATCCTTAATTGAACAATTTTTAGGGCTCTCGTCGACTTAAATTCGCATAAAGTTCTACTTAAAGACTGGTCGAATTTTGCGAGCAATTTGGATCTTAAAAACATCATTCTAGCACCATTTTGTGGCGAAATTGAGTGCGAAGATCGTATTAAAGCTGATAGCGCTCGGTAATTTAATTTAAACAAGTGTTTTTTTTTCAATTAAGAGATTTGCAATTAGGGGTGAAGATGCAGAGCCCGGAGCTCCTTCTATGGGTGCAAAGTCGTTGTGCATTCCTTTGGACCAACCAGCTGCAATTCAATCGAACGACAAATGTATTCATCCGTCTTGCAAGAACGCTCCTCAATATTATACTTTGTTTGGGAGAAGTTACTAACCAATGAGTGTGTTGTTTGTTTTAGGAATTTAATAAAACTGATTTATATTCTATAGGAGTAACAATACATATTTAATTTCATTTCATGTTTAACTGGAATAAGCACACCGAAAATACACAAAATGAATCTTACTAATTAAATACAACAAAATATAGTATCATCAAAATAGCCTGGATCTATAGGAGATAGTTTACCACCGCCATGCACCATTAGTAATGCAATTCACATTTCCAAATCTCAATAAAATATTTTTATTAAAAAAAAAAAAGAAAATAAAAAACTCCGTCAAATTCAATAACATCCAATCTGGTAAATAACAAATGAGATTGATTTCACATGAAAATTACATTACGTACTTGGACGGTGGGAAAATGCAGATTTTTCTACCATGGTTGATCGTCAATACAGATCTCCGCATGCTCTTCAACCAGCACTGGTGAACGGAATTTTTTGTTGCAAATCGGACAAGAATATTTGACTATTTCAGGTGATTCCTGTAAACGTAAGGAAAATTTATGATTTTTAAAATGTATTAATGAAAAAATAAAAATATACACAACAAATTTTAACCCGTAACCGGTGACATCCTAATTTTGTTACATAAACGGTGATGTTGAGTCTCACAGACTCCATGATATATTGATGATTTTTTAGAATGTGTGTGATATATGTAATATAAAAATTTATATCACAATATAGTTGTCGATTCGATCTGTTTCTAGCATAATTTTGAAAAAAACTTCCAGTTTAATTCCGTTTAAAAAATAAATAATGTAATGTGTGCTTAAAAATTATAGTCCCATAGACTCCATGTCACCGGTAACGGGTTAAACCCACCCATGTATATCTTTGAAAGACTATTTTTAGCCTTACCCTACTCCTCACTGTTAGTTCTTCCCTCAACAACTCAATTTCTGTTTGCATTTGCTGATTGCGTTTATGCAACATTTGCATATCCTCTGCAAGTTGATTTTTCTCTCTTTTCAATCCCTCGTTACATTCCCGTTCCGCTTGAAAATCGCTTTTCAATAAATCCACTTGAGTCTTCAGGGCAAACATGTCGGCTTCAGCTGGCATACTTAAACTTAAATGCTTCATTTCCTCCACTTTTACGGCCAACTGTGCTTCAGCGACCGCTCGCTTTGTTTCGCACTCGGTCAACGTCATCTGTAGCGCCATCAATTGTTGGCGCAGTATTACTTCTTGGTTTTCGTTTAATAATAATGTATTTTTTTTATGAAGCTCTTGCAATTCCATCGTCGCAATCTTATAACACATACGGTACTCTTCCGCTAGTCCTTTTGCCTGCAGATTTAAAATTTTATTTTTTGCAGTTTGTTCTTTATTCGTAATTACTCACTTGAGACAATTCATCACGTAGATTTTCCTCCACTTTTTGCGCCTTCTGCCATTGCTCATTGGCCAGTTTTGGTTCGACCAATGTTTTTTCATATTTTTTATATAATTTTTCCTGGTGGCAAAATCCCTGCTCTGATAAAAATTGCTGCAATTTATCAGTTTGCGTGTTTAAGGTTGGTTCGGTTTTCATCTGTTCAAGTTGTTTCTTTAAATCATTATTTTCTTCAAGTAATTTCCGTTTGGTTTCCAAATACTCATTCTCTTGATATTGCAGTTTTTGCTTTGCTCTATATAATTCTTCTGACAATTGTTTGATATTTTCCTTAAAGACGTCCTCGAATCCTTCCATTGAATTATTTTTATTTTTTTCTGAATCGTTACATTTCGCTTGAAGAGATTCCGTTTTATATTGTTCTGAATTTTCCAAATATTGCTTGGTCCTTACTTCATATGCAAAATTACTTCGAAGGTCATGAAGCTGGCGTTGTAGGGTTTCATTTTCTTCTTTCAACTAAGAATTGTTCGAATGCAGAATAATCAAATTTATCAACACCATGAACACTTACTGAGGAAATAATTTTTTTAGCTTCCACAAATTTTTGTTTGTGGGATTCTTGGGTACGATCGACATCCTCTTGCCACGCCTTAATTCTTTCATATTGAGTTTTCATATTTTTATTGTTCTGAATCAACGTCTCTACATTTAAACAATATTTTTAAATTGAAATTTCGTTTTATAGTGCTATTTACCTTTCAAACGCGTATTTTCTTCAATTAACTGTGTCACTTTTACCTCAATGTCTCTTGAATTGAAGTCCGTAGACGAAAAAGTTATAGCGCCATTAGCCTTAAATAGAATTATCTATTATCAACTTATGTCTAGTTGGATATTGATATCAACGAAAAAGTCAGGGACACTGTCTATTATCGTTTTATAATTTACCATACCTTTTCTTCACTTTTAATGCTCGAACTAGTTTCCTGATTCACTCCACTTGAATTGAGAGACTTTTCTGTATTTTCGTTACAGACCTCAGAGACTAGCTCAACTTTAACTTTAGTTTCATAGTTGATTTTGGCCAGTTCTTCTTCCATCAACAATTTCTGTTCACTAAGCATACTAATATCTGGAAACTTCCATTCAAAAAAAAAAAATTTACGAAGATAAAATATGAAAAACTTACCTGGAATATCGTCATCTGATAATTCATCCAGATCTGCACAGGATTTAATTACCACAAAGGAATGACTGTCAGGACTGCTCGATTTAGAGCTGTTCGATCTAAAATCCTCCAGCTCCATAAATTTATCCGATGTGTTAGTCTTCTGTTTTAAACTAGGACTGTCCAATTTAAAATCCTCTGGTTCCACTAATTTATCCGATTTGTTAATCTTCTGTTTTAAACTGGAGCATTCCCAATCATAATCGTGCAGATCCACAAATTTATCATTTGTGTTTGAAGCCATTTGCTATATCAGAAAATAAATTAAAACAATAGCATGAATCATGGTGCAAAAACAAATAATATTGATAAACCCACTTATTTGCTAACTAGAATCTCAAGTAATTCCTACACGAATAAAATGCGCAGGCTCTGTTCGTCATAATCTCGTATCTTCACATAAATAAAAAAATTAAACAGGGGAACTACGTGAAAACAGTCTGGCCAACAATGAAAACCATCCTAGCATTCGGTAATCCCCTTTTGGACATTACTGTTACATCAAAAAATTGTGTAGCCCTATTGCTCAAGGAACATAACCTTCAAATCGATGGACAAAAGGAAGTTTCCTGCATGGAAATGCAATCGATGAGCGAAAAAATCAAAGGGTAATTTCTCAAAATTGTTTAACTCAAAAAAAAAAAATGTTTTTCCAAGCCACGACCTTGCTGGCCTCAAAATGTTATTTCGGGAAATTAACAAATGCAATGTTGTCAGGTTAAAATGTCACATAACGGCGGGTGGATGCAGCCAAAATTCCTTGAGGGTGTTACAATGGATATTGAAAAGACAATGTAATGTGTTCATTTTTGGGTCGGTTGGACGGGACAGAGAAGCCGATTTATTGAAAGAATGTTTAACAAACGAGGGCGTTCAAACTGCGTGAGTACATACTCGAATAAACTAGAATGCAACGTTGTCTCGTGTTTATAAAATTCTAGATATATCATGCAAGAAAACCTACCAACAGGAAAAACTATAGCTCTAATAAGTGATCTAAATAGATCCCTTGTGGCTCATATTGGAGCGGCTGAAGTCCTATCATTAAGTTCATTAAAATCATACCCCAACTTTGAAAACATCTTCAATTCAAGTCATATTCTATTAATTGAAGCGTTTTTTCTTACTAATCGAAGCGAAACCATAGAGTATTTGTTAGAAATGTGCCATAAACACAACAAAATCGTTGCGTTCAATTTGTGTGGAGAATATATTTTTCATGTTGTGCCCCATGCAGTGGAAGACACAGTTAAACGTTCAACTTTGATATTTGGCAATCGTGCTGAATTCACCGCTTTGGCGTGTTTACTAAAATACTGCTCAATAGATGAGATGGCAAAATTTTTTACTGAACAAAACAAAACTATGATTGTTACTAATGGAGCGGACGAAGTGATTTGCTATGGTTCAGAGACTGTTAAAATAACTCCTTCAAGAATAGAATCGAATCAAATAAAGGACACTACTGCGGCAGGAGATGCATTTATTGCAGGATACTTGGCAGGCCTAGTGATGTCAAAAACTGTGAGAGATTGCATTAGATTAGGATGCTATGCGTCATCATGTATTATTAAAGAGAACGGCTGTTCTTTGCCGCAATATGAAGCAAACATAGATTTTCTGTAAAGTTATTTTCCACAATAAATAGCTATTTTCCTTACTTACCAAACAATAACACTTATTACGCCACAGATATAAAAACAAATTGACAAAAATATAATAAACACGAAGTTAGCTACACATGAAATATGGCAATTGTCATTAAGACAGGTTCCTATTAGTTACTATCAATTGTCATACTTCAAAAGAAGAAGACAATTCCCATTACTTTGTACAGGTTATATTAGTAAACGAATTGTTTTTATATTTGTCTCCAAAGATTCCCAAATAGTCTGATATCATGGCAGATGTACGAGATATAATGGAAATTGAACGGGCCTCGACTCCTGAATTAACAAGGGAGTCGATTATTGGTAGTGATAAACCCAAGAAAAAGTTCCCTGCGGGTCCAAAGCCCCCTCGACGTCCTGAAGGTATGCATCGTGAGGTATTTGCACTTTTGTACCATGACAACAAGAATGTGCCCCCGTTATTTCCATCGGACACTGCGGGTAATGGATATAAACAAACAAAAATTAAGCTTGGAATGAGAAGGCCCAGAAAATGGAAGTGGATGCCGTTTACTAATCCTGCAAGAAACGACAATGCTACTTTTTACCATTGGAGACGTCCGAGCGACGAACCAAAGGAATACCCATTTGCTAAGTTTAATAAGGTTTATTTCAATTCGTTTTTCTTTTTGTCATATTAAAGCAAAGACTTTTCACAGAAAGTTGGAATTCCCACCTACACTGACGTGGAGTATCAACAGCAATTAACTTGCGATACATGGTCAAAAGAGGAAACTGACCATTTAATGGATTTAGCTCAACGGTTCGATTTACGTTTTATAATAATGGCTGATCGTTATGATGTGGGGAAATTTCAAAAACGTTCAGTGGAAGAGTTGAAAGATCGCTACTATAAAGTGCATGGTATTTTAGCGAAATTAAATGGTGAAAAGAAAATTTACACTTACGACCCAGATCACGAACGCAAACGTAAAGAACAACTAAATAAACTGTATGAACGTACTCCAGAACAAATTGAAGAGGAACAATTCTTATTGATCGAACTGAAAAAAATCGATGCGAGAAAGAAGGAACGTGAAAGAAAGACCCAAGACTTGCAAAAATTGATTAGCCAAGCGGATAGTCAAAATGACACGCCACGAAAAACTGATAAGAAAATACCGAAAAAGAAAGTTCCTAATCCATCCAGACCTTTCAAAGTTGACACGAATCACATCCTGCAAGCAGTGGAAACTGCAGGAATCAAATTCCCTGATTATAAAAATAGTGGCGTGTCCCTAAGATCACAACGCATGAAATTACCCGCTAATGTTGGTCAGAAAAAGTCAAAAGGTATTGAGCAACTGTTACAAGATCTGGGGCTTGATATGAATCCCACTCCCACAGAGGAGATTTGTCAACATTTCAATGAATTGAGGAGCGATATGGTCCTGCTCATGGAAATAAAGGCGGCTCTTTCCACGTGCGATTACGAATTACAGTCTTTAAGGCATCAGTATGAGGCGTTGGCACCTGGCAAGGTACCGCCATTAAATATGTAACATAAGAGATTTTATATTTTGATTGTTTTCAGACACTTGTAATTCCACCTCAATTGTTGAATACTGACCATGAAACGAAAACTGCCCCTGGAGAAATTATTGATGTTGTTGGATCTCCTAGTACCCCCCTAAATACCTAGCTAGTACCTTTACAATTACGAATTTAATCTTTTTAAGGATTTATTTAACAAGTTTTAGTAGATGGAATTCCATTAATCATAAAATTATAGCTAAAATAAATACTTATGTCAGTAAATGATAAGACTCATTTCAGTAAACTCTAAATAACGCTGTTTTCTATACGAGAAATATAAAAGTAAATCAGTCGTAAAATGAATTCAATAGATTTTAATCCAGCATGTTCTGACTTCCATCTAATCTAGGCCGTTTCCTATTAGGTTCATCTACGACAGGCACTTCCCTTTTTTTAGTAGCATTCTGCAAAAACATCATTATATACCTAATTTCCACTGATAATAAACTGAAACCAAGGCTTACCTTTTTATCCCAATGTTGTTGCATATATTTTAATAAAATGCTTGTCTTCTCTGTTACAATAACTGAAAAATAGAATACAACATGATGTAAAAAACGTGCTTCAAACATGAAACAGAACTAACTCTAATATTTTGCTTTCAGAGAGAAGATTAGACGTAAATTCATCATTTATTAGCCATAGTGCTAACTCTTACTTTATGGAAATCATCATCAGGAAAACGTGAGGTATATTCATATTTCTCCAACCCCTTAGGTTAGATTTGTTTTCAAAAGAACCATTGAAGTAAACTTTCACTCTAATTATTATGCCTTGCTAAGACTTAAAATACCCACTTTGTTCTGGAGGAAAATCCTTTGTCGATATATAGATTGAGGGTCTCTTGGAAGAACTTCTGTGGTTGCTGTCCGCGTGAAACTTGGAAAAATTGTTCTCATTATACGATGGTAAACCAGCAAGGAACTGTGCTACAGACTAACAATCGATCATTTCACTAATGGTAACTTAAATTCTACCAGCTTAACTCACCATATTACAGGGAACAGATTTCCTTGTATAATTACTTCAAAGTAGCAGAGGTAGAAATGCTGTATTTCTTTATTTTTCTACTTGAAAAATATAAAATTGACCATGAACCGAATAAAATGTAACATTAACAAATGAAATAACGTCAAAAACGTCAATAAAATCAACGTGAAGTTAGCTGGGACCTCATTGATTAAGCGCGATATTTGAAATCAAAGAAATTAACCAAACTTTTTCAATATATTTATTTACAGCAATCAATTAGAATCTATCCAAAAAGGAAATAAAAGCGTAAATTCCAGAGGTTCATCTCCGGCTTTTGCACGTTTCAGCTGAATGTTTTTACCGATTTCTAACGATCTGCTTTTAATATAATCGATAACAAATTCATTTGCCATCCTAAGTTCCTCTTCGTAGTTTACAATCTGCTCTAGATCAGCGGGTCCTTCCCACAGCCAAACTTCCGAATAATTATCCAAGACAAATAAAGCCGGTTGAGTTGCAGTATAAAGATGACTTTGCAAAAAAGGATATGGCGCAATATGATTCTTTGCTCTTAGGGGATATTCAATTTCTGTGGCCAAGAAAGTACCAGTAATGGAATTTAAATAAAACAACCTTGGAGTATATGGATGGTTATAAAGTGTCAATTCACAATGAGCTTCTCCAACAACTGCTTCCTTAAAATATAAAGGTTCCTTGTTTTCTAGTGTTTGATCAGTAGAAAAAATTGTCCAGTTCTTCTGCAATCTACAAAGAATTTTATGGGGCTGCACAATTTCTAGAACTCTGTTTTTGTGTTCTGAGTCGACGTGCTTTCCTTGCCAATAAATAAATCGTTGTTCTCTAGGCAGTACCAATAGAAATACTGCTCGAGTTCTCAAAGATTCTCTCTTGCATGGCACCTCATATAAATGGATTTCTTGTTCTAACTCTCCTCGAATTAACAATAAATGCGGTGCATCGGAATTGAAATTATTTTCTTTACCAGCGAAAACTACAAAACGATTGGGAAAAGTGTAAAAAAATATTGCAGGCTCACTGTATTGAACTACTCTTTCCACAGGACAAGTGTCCTCAATTTCTGGAGGTAATGGTGAAGGACCTTTGTTAGCATTTAATCCTTTCCAGTAATAAACCAACATTTCTTCAAAAACCGTATTGTCTACTTTCAAATCGAATTGCCATTGCACTAAATAACACTCTGCATCGAAGAATATTTCTATTTTATCCTTAGAGAATTTCTGCAAGTTCCCATCAGTAATTTTCCAACAATTCAGACCATTAGTTTTAAAAATTTTGTTGGTGAAAGGATCTGTTACATTTTCAGCACTTGGTCTGGCAATTTTGTAAAAATTCACTGCGAAAGTTGGCTCTGAGTAGTTTGGTATAAGAAGTTGCTTTACACTTTCAGACATTTCTGTATAACCTAAAAAATGTCTTAGATTTACGTCATAGAGATATAAGTCTTATATCTTTATGATTTCCGTCGCTAATTCTATTTAATAAAAGAAAAATTAACGATAAAATGGTGGACGTTTAATGGCGAACTGGTTGTCTACCTGGCTTTTTTTCGACATTTCACACGTTAAAATTCAAAGGCGCCATCTGTTGGATTTAATAGAAAGCAGATATTTATTTTTCAAAGTTAATGTAGGATATTTTTGGCAAAGAAGATAAATCTCTTCCAATAGAAGTGGGGAATTTTCGGAAACGGCGCTCGGATAAACTCTGGATCGGGCTCTAACTCATTTGGTCCAGGAAAGTTGAAATTGTGCCTGACGTCGTGACTCGGAACACGACAGTTAGTGCCAGGATTTCAACACGAGTGGTCTTTTTCCGATTTTCTTCTTAAATTCTCGTCGTATTTTCCCGTTTGTTTTGGAATACGACTAATAGAAGAATTTTATTTACAACTGCAATTAAAGGCTTTTTTAATTTAACAAAAAACCAATATAAAATATACCTTTCGTATTATGTGACTGAAAAGTTGTGTATTTTTCATAAAAGTGTCGTTTGTTCAGCTAATCTAGTTACCTTCAAAACAAGTGATTTATTTTTAACTGGCCACTGATTCGTTGAGTGTGAGAAACAAAAGAAACAATTCTTAGTAAATGTAGGAGCGAGTTGCAATTCCTAATGGTATCAGAAAAATGTCTACAACTGTTTTTGTACCGTAAGTACATATATTTGTGACGTGATTCTTGCATATTTCTAAACATTATGGGGAGAGTAGAAACTTTTAGGTGGTATACGGTAAAACTTTACTTTCTAATTATTTATTTACGATATTTAAATAAGCATTAGTGGCATGTTGCCAAACTTAATGAAAAAAGAAGGGATGATTGTCAATTTTTTCGCAGTCAAGCCGGCCGTGCGTGTTGTGGTGGTATATCTTATTGCGTGGAGTGAAAAATCATTATTTCTTTCATCAAGTTTCTTTTTTCCGGCAGAGTTATTAACGCGTCGCCGTTCGGGTACCTTTCTACTAATTGCTGCCGAAAATTACAGAAGAAAATTCAGTAAATGGCCTTAAAATACAGCATTTTTGTTCACGAACATTGAACATGGTCAATGACCCATAATGACGTGTAGGAATTTCAAAGGTTGAAATATTTCTTAAGATGTGTCATAACAGATTGAAAAGTAATGTTTTTTTTTTTAAAAGGATCTAAAATTTTCGAAAACGAAATTTGTGCCAAAAATTCAAGTTTTATCCTGTTTCAATTTAGCAATGAGAATCGTATATCGACCAATTGAGAATATCGATAGTGCCATGATAAAAACTCCACACCTGTCAGTAAATCGACACAATTGTAGACTAAATTGACTCGTCAATGCCAAACGTTATGAAATATGATGTTTGCGATGACTGGGCCGTTTCGAAATGGAACAACTTAACGATGTTTTAATGAAAAATCATTGAAAATACATGTCAAGTTCATAGACCATAGTCATGAGAGTGGTAAACTGGGCTGAAATTAAATCGGGTACGTGAAGCGTATTTAAAAATAGACGGGCGGTGAAGTTTCAACACCGAAAATACTTGATTTCATGCCAAGTGGAGAAAAAAAAGAGAGCGATTATTAAAATCGATTCTTTCTTAAGCGGTTTGTGGTTGTTTCTCGACCACACGCTGGATTCTGGTTTAGGTCAAAGGAGAACAGCCACAAAACGAAGAGCGTTCATCTTATGGAGGGTGAAATGATTTCTTCGTTAGGAATAATGACATTAGAATTATTCATGAAAACAACGCGACGAAAAGTCGTATAACGAGGCGTTACAATTTCGAAAAAGCGACGCGGATTTTAATACTAAAAATTCGGTTTGGGAAAATTGCAGATTTTAAAACGCTACGTCCGTCTTCCAAAACGACATGCATAAATGATTTTCCACGAAATGAATTTTTATTTCTTGTCAACAAATCATATACGAGGCACATTCAAAAAAATTTCCAATTAATAATACCAGGCCTTAGTTAATACCAGTGATCTGAATATTGTCTTTGTCAAGTTGAGTGAGATTAGCGTGCCACTCACCATGTACTCGTCTTTTATCTGTTTTTAGAGCTTTCGAGGTTTTCTCATAAAAAAATAAAAGGAGAGTCTCTTGCCGAACAAGTGCGTGTCAATAAAGGGACCCCAGGACAGACAAATAAAAGAAACAGAAAGGGCAAACTTTGTCGTTTCTTTTTCCATTTTAGTATTTTGGAAAGCTGCGAAATTGGAAACGTTCTAATAAACTGACTGAGTGTCACATGGCAAGCACAACAGACAGAGAGAAAAAATGCAACTCAATTGTCTGAGAGACGACCGACAGTAGTGTAATTTGAACGGGAATTACGTTGAACTTTGACAGGGGCCGAGTTTGTTGGCGAGCTTCGTCTTTAATTGGGACCATTTCCCAGTTAATCGGGCCGGTGCATGAAGTTTGTTCAGTATTACAGTTCTGTAACAACAATCCTCAAAGCTAAATGCCATAATTGCGATTCGAGGCCTAACTTCGTTCATTTATTGTTGGCACATACTCCAAGTTCAAAACAAGAATCAGGCCCTTTTTTCCGTGATGGAAACACGCGTGTTTTGTAAACGATTTATCAAAGGAAAACCCGAACGATAGGGCGTGGGGGTCTACGTTGTAAATAAGCAGTCTCGAAGGGTTTCTGATAAAATTATTATCTACTCGTCCCCCGCTCGTTTCTCAGTGAAAAATGACTGGTGTTGTTCGGTCGACAACTTCCGACAAGACGAATGTTTTTCGCGTCATACACGGCCGGCAATTCGATATAGAATGCCGTCCGATAGGTACAGCCGAATGTCATTTATTTTACGACAAACATTTTTTCATCGATCATACATCTTTTTTCTTGTAATAGTCTTGTCTACGTTTAACCGATACACAAGTGAACCAAGCCTTTCAGATGCAAATCCCCGTTTCATCCCTTGTAAAGCACGTCGTAATTCGATGGGGGATTATCCGGAAACCGAGCCTTATCATTAGATATTCCCTTTGACACATAAATCGAACTAATTATATTTCCTGAAACAGGATTTCTCTCACGATCACAATGGAAAACGGCATGTCTGTTTTCGTCTAGACTCTAGACAATGCATTAATAATACCAGCACCCCGACAATTATGATCGAAACCGGTAAAGTACGGTGGAGTTCAAATCTGGAAAGGGTTTTCTTCCCATTTGTTATATCCGGCTTCTACCTCTTAATACGTCACCAGTCAGGGGTATCATTACAAATTATGATGGTGTAAGTTTTTAATCCATGAACCGCAATGGAGAGTCTAATAGCGTCAAGACCCCTAAATTAATTGAAAATATTGCTACGCTTCGGCAAGAAGTTCGCGTCGAGAAGTTTGAAACCGTCGTTATACAGTGTGTCTCCGGATGGACTACACGACTAAGGTGACCTAAAAAGTAGACACCTAAAATTAGTCCGATCGGATGATTTAATGCCTTTGAATCTTTTCATGGGGCGGCCTGAAATCTCTAGTCTATGTCACTCACATTTGTCGTGAAATTGAGCCACTTTTAAAATGGCATGCCATATGTCCTTAATGAAAAAGCTTTTTACATAGTTGCCTTTTAATTCCCGTACCTTTCCTGATTATTCGAATTATAATTTTCCATATTTGTCACTTAATATAAATGAGGAGAGGTAATGAGCGAGAAAGGGAAAGAGGGAGAAAGAGAGAGAGAGGACATTCTTTACATTCCAGATTAGACCAAACTCATGAGCTGGCATATAATAAAGTAAACAAACTTTGTTCGTGCAAGGGCAAGAGGGAAAATACTCATCCACACCTAAATTCGGAACGGAGAATGTACGATGTGCAAAGTGTAAACGTAGGTTTGAAGATTACAGAGACGAAAATTACATTGGGGTTAACGTATGTGTAGAATGGCCGGAACCTAGCCTTCGGGCTTTCATTTCTCTGGTTGTTTATCTAATTGTGGAGACTGTCCTTTGTTAAGTGGTAAAAGGCAAAAATTAATTTTGCGGCAACCTGGATAATGTGTTGGAATGGTTGTGAGAATTTTAATTAGCGAGATGAGCAAAAGGAATGCTCGATTGGCATAATTTTGAATTTTATAACTGCCGGTTTTGCATGATTAGAATGGCATTTCGGTTGTATAACACAATTTTCAAGTAATCGGCAACAGAGAGTAAGGGGTGCATTACTTGCTCCAGATTGTATATAATTGCATACCTTGATAAATCACAATTTTAACTGTTTTGCATTATTTGGATCGAAAACGGCAGCATGGAATTTCAATTAAAAAGCTACTCTTCTCTTTGAATCCGTTTTAATAACAATTTTTCCAGATTGCAACATGAAAAACTTTGGTAATAAAACTCATCTCCTATATGTATAGGTACGAGTGTTCTTAAAAATCCCTTTCTCTTTTCCTCTCCATGGTATAACGACCGTTTGGTGCAGGTATGTATTTATCTTTCTGCCGCAACTACGTTTTATAAAGAAGTGCTCAGATATTTATGACGACGAAGTCATTCAAAAGATATGATATTCGAAGAACATCGCTTCAGGGGGAAAAATTGCGTTTCTGTTTGTTCAGGCTCGCTGACGCAAGGAAAAAATCACCGCAGTCAAAGAGAGAGTGAGAAAGAGAGTCAGTCGCGCTTGTAACGAAAGGGGGAAAATCTACGGACACAAAAGCGGGAAATTTCACGAAAGCAATAAACTTGCCGTGATCGTAAATACCATACCCGAGGCCGAACATTGGCTTAATATGAAAGCGCCACCCTTAGAATTGCAGGGGTTTCTAGTAAATTATGCCAGTTTAAGCCGCATTAAAATATTGTTTATATCGGAGCATTAAATAGAGCTTCATGCTAATTAATTAGAATTTGGTCTAATCAATGAACTGAAGGAAAACAAGCCGGAACTTAATTCCCGGAAAATCTACTATTGAATTTTCCGTTAGTCAGACTGCGACAAATGCAGAAATAATTAAAGGGTTGTCCATATATGTTTTTAGAATGAGATAGAGTTTTCGTTAGGAAACAAGCGAATGGAGGCGCCACCCGCGTGATTTCATTGTTTGAAAGTACGTTTTTCGTTTGCATCCAGGCGAACCCTTGAATAATTCATCGCCTAAAGCGGCTTATTATGCACTGGATAGGTGGAAAAGAAAATTAAAGTTTTTACTTTCCACGGTCCGGGTGGAGAATCGTTAGGATGCCGTCTCAATTGGACGGACGTGGAAATTGAAAATTGATTTATGGACATGAAAAAGTTTGAAATGAAATGGAGGATTTATTGTAGTTTTCTCAACGAATTTCGCCAGATCAAACTCCTAATCAAACATTTTTTGCCAATGTTCATGTACAATAACTCTGAATTATTTGCATCGTCATGAAAACTTTCACGATCTCCGAGGATCCGTTGGTGTAAGTTTGGATTCACGCACATCATTATTCGTAAAAGATTCCAACTTCCTTGGGATTTACTGAAATAATTTTTGCTTTTGTTGAAACGGCTTCGGAAAACTCAATCCGACTCTTGTGTATTATTTCTTACAATCACCATTGTCAGGGCTTAGCTTTTTAAAGAATTGCGAAAGAAATCATTGTGCCAGATTTTTTCAACCATGGCGCGTGAAAACTGCTTTCTATACGACATCTGGAATATCCTATTAAAAACTTCTCAAAATATTTGTCATAATTCAGTGATCGTAACCTTTCGTAACTCCCTAGCGAGTACGACGGGTACAACATCAAGTATTAAAACACGCTTAAACAAATTGAGGAGCAATTCACCTCAATCGTAACACGCACTATCTATACCGATTCCATTTAAATAATGAATGCCTCGTAAGGGTGCGATGTTCTTAAACCGCAGGTGGAGCACGCCAGGCTCGTCCTCCCTTCCGTCGTCGTCAAATGAGAAGACATTAATTTGTCATTCAGAAGCTGAAATCCGAAACGGCCAAGTGTGAATCCTACCCTGATAGCAATCATTCTAGCTCTGATGTTAAAACGATTAACATAACGTTCCCTTTCTCTGTTATCCATTTACATAAATGTCAACCGTTTTGGTCGCTTCAAGTTAAAAATAACGAGATTTCGGCCTTCAGACACATAAATTCAAATAATATCATTAGCAATGACACCGGAAAAAAGTGATCCATAATTAAAAACTGGATGTAGTCCCAAAAGTGACCTGTTACTTCTGGCACGAAACGAATTTGGATCACATGCTTTTCATAATTTTTACCTTCTGAAGGAGGATTTCTTCAGAATTGGTTTTTTAATAATATTAGGAGTTATTTTTGTCTGGAGCCATCGGGAAACGAGGAATATTGTGTGCATGTTACACATTACTTGACAACGTTGCATTTGTGACGATGTATAGGAAAATCGTAACCGGTTAAGTGTACTCGATCAATCACCACCATCGCCATCGTCGACCGAGATTTTGATGAAAGGCTGCCACCCGCTTTTCCTGAGACGCTTTTCCGTTTGATAAATGTAGGAAAAACATACTGAATCGCTACCAGACAATGAACAGAGACCAGGAAACTTCGATACAGATATTCGATGATCAAGTTGAATTTTCATTCAATTATCATACAACAAATATTATTTTTTCTTATTTTTCCTCAAATCTAGGGAAAACGTATAAAATAGAATGTTGGGTTACATAGAAATTAAACCCAACGGGTCGAATTCCAACTCGCACTCTTCTTATTCGCGCTTTACTCCTTCTTCCAGATTCAATTAAAATTCGAAACGATGAGATTTTCGCCCGCCGAGCTGAAATAAATCAGATTCCATTCCAAAATGGAATGAAAGGCGGTGGCTATTAATGTTGGGTGATTTTCACGTATCAAGCAAGTGAGCAATTTCGCTATTTACACACTTAACCTCCCTGGAAATATTAGTCGTAATCTGTCAAATAGACCTAACATGTTTTAGCCGTTTCTCTTTGAAATTTTTCTCGCATGTAATTCCCCTGAGTCATTATTAAAATCCAGCGTTGGCAACATTGTATTTGTTGTGCCTTCAAATCTATCATCATTCATTTATCTTTCCTAAAAGTTTTCATGTTTCCTGAAAAGTTGCTGTTCAATGTTTTTAAAAAAGGCGCGTTGTTCTAAATAAAAAAAAATGGGAAGCTTTCGTTTGCCTTTAATGAAAAACTTAACCAGTTTTCCCGTTGAAATATTTTCCAGGTGATTAATTGATAAAATTAAACTGTTAAATCACGTGCGAGTCTATTTCCTGTTGTGCCGTAACAGCTCGGAAAAACTGGAAAATCCTTCTAAGCTTATTGCATTCTTGTACGAAGGAATGCTCCAAACACAATCAAAAGTATTCAGGACGTCGCCGTTTTTGATTTGCATTTATTTATTATCGAAAATTCCTCTATGTTCCACACAAACAGAAATTACGGTGCAGTGATTTTGGAAGGCGACCAAACTTTTCCTTTTCTTTCTTTTGAACTTTTATTCACAACTAATTAGACATAGTATTGGCAACGTCTCCCAACCATGTACGTTTATTTATCGCCATTGTTATTTTGATAACAGCCAGAGAACTTCTCCCCTCTTCTCCACCCTATTATTATTATTGGTGCCATGTTGCCAAACTTCTATCGACTCATTCACCAAGTGACATGGTCACTATTATAAACTTTCATAACATTGAAGTTGGCCAATTCCCAAAGAGACATTTACAAGTTGAACACATAGTTCTGGCGTTTGTGACTGACATATTCCTATATGAATACCTGGTATTTTCGGAAGCTAAAAGGAGGTAGCATTAATGCCATTACACTCCCCCGCCAGTTTTTTAAAAATGGTATTATTATACGGAATTTGGACGTTTATAACCGAATGTTTCTCCTGAATAATCGTAATATGACTTTTTAGTGATATTACGGCAACAAAGGCAACTAACGAGAAGAGATATCGTGAAAGGGTTATGTTGTCCCCCTGTACAAAAGATGGAAGTATTTTTACCAGACCCCTCCTGAGTTACTATATACTAAATCCTATCTTTTATTGTCTTCTGTTTGTTCCTATTGGTTACGTTATTATTGAAAAGAAAAACGCACCAAACCAATATTTCTCCAAATACTAATGGTAAATGAAATACGTGTCTCTGTTAATAATGAAACATTATCGATGTAGGATTGCGCAATGTTGCCATTTGAGGATTTTTAAAAAAATCCACAGATTAAAAGTTGGCAAACGTGCAAGAAAGATTTTAAAACTTTTCCATAGACAATTTTCTTGTCTCCAATTTAAACAGATCTTCTAATATTTAATAATAACGGAATTATTCGTCGACACTTACCGGAAACGGGCAGACTCGACGCGCTCTCCATTCCCGGAAAATGCAATAAAAGCCCTGTTAGTTCGTTACCCTGGAATGCTGCATGCAGCAGCAGCAGCAGCAGCCGCTCCACGCTTCTGTTCGCCAGGAGCTCCACCAAGTTTACTTTAAAACATTATAAAGGAGTAAATATCTTATAAAACCGGGCGAAATAAATTTTCCTTTAACGGAATCCTTAGTATACGACGCTATTATCCATTAGGAAGCAACGCGTCTTCTTAGCGTCATATTTTGTTTTTCATTTCCCGTGTAAGTGAGAGAAAGAGAGAGGGAGAGAGAGAAAGAAGGAAGGGAGTGCGGTATGTGAGGAGGTACTATTAGCAATTTTCCTCTTAGAACAGATGCCGCTCTTAAAGAGGGTTCGTTTTTTTCTCTTTTCCTCCTCTGAAAGCTTTTATTAAATATTATTTTAAAAATCAATTTACCATCATTGTAAGAATAAAATTATTATTAGGGTTCATGCTTCTTAGATTTTCCATATTAATTTAAGAATTTTCTTGTTTCAGATTTGTTAAGTACGAGCTACGGTGAGTCCGATACTGCAACAAAATAGTAATAAATTAATTTTTTTTAAAGAAAATTCGCCCTAGCCATTTCACGAATTATTTATTTTTTTTCATTTCAGTAAGTGAAGAAAGCTTTTAAAGCGTAGAAAGAAAGGGGTGAAAAATTAATTAATTTTTATGAGAGATTAGCAAGAAGAAAACGGCTCAACAAAAGAATGATGGTTACCGAATCGAAGGAAGCAGCTATTTTAACTTTTAGTAACCCACCCTCTTTCCCCCTCATGGACCAAGGGTTAAAATAGCCGTTTGCTTCAATTCGGTAACCATCATTCTTTTGTTGAGCCATTTTCTTTTTGCTAATCTCTTATAAAAATTCGCCTCCGCCCCCAAACATTGCTCATTCATATATCTTCTTTCATTACTACAGCGTTAAAAAAGGAAGAGGATAATAAATATTTGGTTTGTGTTAAGAATAAAAAAAAATATTAAATTATTGCTCACGTCGCTTCACGAAATTTTATAATTTCGCGGACGGAATTCCGAATTTTAAAGGAAGGAGGCTCATATAAACGACGCGGTTCGAAGTTTTCGTATTCGTGCCACGTGAAAAGAGAGAAATATTAAACCGTCTTATGGTCTGTTTTACGACTTTTGTAAACAATTTTTTTTAGGTTGGGGAGAGAGCCGAGTCGAAGCTCTTGCGATAGAAATCCAGAAAAAAAATCTATCTTTCCAAATCTGACAGTTAAACAAAAAGTCGAGGACCTACTTGAAATTTTAAAGGCCAGGTCGAGTAAATATGTGGGTTGAAATAAAACTACTTCCACTCATGTTCCTGGCTCATGCTGGCCTTTTTGTGGCTGTTTGATTTCCTACATGATTTCTCAACAACAATCTAAAAATTGGATTACTTAGACCAATTTAATAGTGAATGCTTTAAACTGCTTACCTTTTGGCCATTTCACATTTATAACTGAAAAATGTCTTTTCTATTTTTTCCGTAAACAAGTTACGACGACCATTTTTTTTTTCTTGACACGCAGTCACAAAATAAAAAGACAGAAATCCGTTAGAGGAATTTAGTCACTTCTGTTCCGGACAGCTGATTACAATATCCTGTAACAATTGCCCTCGTTCGTATCGATTTCGTGCGGAAAAACCGGACCTATACTTGTCCGGTAGTTTTCAAAAAGCCCTTTTGTTAGGTAATGCTTCCGCTCAGTTGAGCCGCTTAAAAAAACTTGGCTTTTCTTCAACTGTTTCCAAAGGCGCATGTAAGCAGATATTAAACTTTTCCTGAATAGCGATATTACATGAATATAGTATTTTCCATTATTCTTTTTAAAAATAAGTTTTTAACGAGAAAACATAGATTCTTTTTTCCTCGTAATCATATTTGCAGTTTTCTTATAATCCTTACTTAGATTCGTCCAGGGGATCTAGAAAGCTCGCCGGCTAGATTTATTTCTGAATTGTTNTATAAACTGGCTAAAAGCCGATATTCGCTAATTTTAATAATGATTCGTAATAATGAATGCTAAACAGCTCGAGTGGAATATCAAAGAACATGAACAGAACATACAAATGACATTGAATCTCAAGTGACAATTAAAAAAATGTTTACAATCTGAGCATCTGTAATGTACTGAAACAGGAGCACCATTATTCGATTGCTTTTAACTAGCGGATGACTTTCTCCACGGCCGAATTGTTCCTGAATCACGTTTAATAACTATAAAGGTTCGGTTGATTGCAACAATGGCTTTCCGAAACAGAATCATACAGAAGGGCGAGTGAACAATTCATAAATGCCAGTAAAATTGGATTTTTGAAAAATTTCAGTAGACGCTTTATGGAATTTTATGGAAATGAAGGAACGTGTATACTTCTTGGATATGAAATAGATTGAACAGGTTTGATATTAATAAAAAGTTGACAGTTACTGATGTTGATAAAACGGCAAAAAGCTGGAAAGTTCATAAGTGAATTGAAAAAATGTACTTTGACTACGCTACTAAAAAATGTATTGCCAGTTCTAAGTGATCACTCCGACTTAATAAATATGTACCTGCTGTTTCCTTAGTCTTTAAACTAATTGTAAGTCATTTTCGTTAATTGAGTCCTTTTATTGTTGCAATCGTATACTCGTCACAAAATTGCACTAAAAAAATAAGTACCAAATTCGAGAATAAAGAGACAAAGAATATTTAGAATACGAAGATTAGAAGATCAGAAAGAATAATGTTGTCGGTAAACTGATAGCTCTTCCATATTACATATCCATATATACATAAATTTTTTTTGATAATGAAGCCAACTCCTGTTTTCTGAAATTCGAACAGTCTCTCTTGTTCGGTTGGGCGTTCGCGTAAAATGACAAAAGTTTACCTCGAAGCAACTTTGCACTTAACCGTCCCGCAACTGTGAAGTAGTTTTATGACTCTCCCTCTTGCACTTTTCGCCTGTTAAATATGCTCTTTTTAAAAGTGGTCTTGAATATCAATGTAATTTATGATGCAAGACAAGTTAGTGAAACAAGTCAATGAATAAGTTATTATGACTTTTAATGATCTTTATAACGTCCACTGAAGATTGAAATAGTGAAATGTTTATTTTAAAATTTATCAGGAACATTTGCTCACTTCACACAGTCAACAAAAGTGTTGGTCGGTTTATCTGTTTAACAACCTATATTGTTTACGAATGATTCGAACGTGGCTCGTGTTTACACACCTGTTTTGTTTATCAATGAATGTAATAGGTCCGTCAACCCGATAGTTTGGGGCGAGGATAAGTCTCTTAATTTCCTTTCTTTGGCATGTATCTAATATACGAAAAAACTTTACATAGGTGTAATTTAGATTCCCTTTTATACTGAACATATTTCGGTACCATTGCGTCCTGTTGCTCCTTTAACACGTTGATTGACATAATTGACATTGCAAAGATGGGTTCTACTTGGTTCACCATTAAAATCTGCATTAAATATACACTTACGTATTAATGTATTTCTAACTAGAATATGAAATTTTTAAGTCGCTGACTAAGAAGAAGTATGGCAAAAGGTTTAATAGACCAGTAACGAAACATAAAGAAATGAAATGTGAATAGCCCTATCGTGGCTTAAAGTACAGTATAGCATGAGAAGCAACGTGTCTCTGATGGCTCCAGGTTACCATATACTTGCGAGACATACGTGCTTCTCACAGCAGTCAACGTGTTAAGACATGCAATCTCGCAAAGTGTTGAAATAAATTGACGACGTTTGAAACATTTTAATGATGTTTTGAGAACAGCACTTTTTTTAAAAAGAAAAACAAAAATCCATCGAGAGACCTTTATATTTACAATAAATGTTTTGATCATACCTTGTACATATTTTTATTTTCGACATATGCCATATATTTGCCCTATATGATTCGCAAATCGGGGAAATCTAAATTAAAATCTAAACTAATTTTCGATTTTCGACTATTGGCAGCCCATTAATATCTAAAAACTAAAATCAGCTACTTCGAACGATTTTCCCCTAATTAATGGAGTTATCCAAAAGTTACAAATTAACATGTAGTACGAATAGAGGTATTTCCCTAAAACTTTTGCGTTTTTATAATTTTTTTCTTGACAGCTTTTTACAATAACATGATTGTCAAAGGGGTTATGACATGTTTTTTTATTTGTGTGTGGTACAAACAGAAAGAGCTCATGAAAATTGTATTTTTTAACGGAACGGGTGAGGGCTTACATCGAACTTCCTCTCTCTACCCTTGCTGGATTATGTAAAACGTTTTGTCATTTGTAATTCCATTTGTTTGTTTTAGTGGCTATCACAGTTTTGAATGTCGCCTCACCATGTTTCGGACAAATGGAAAACGGTGAGTGATTTTCCACAAATAGGTTTTTTATCAATTGCCTGGCCCCGGATTGTTGTGCAACGAGCACTGCTAAGGGTTTTCTTACGTTAACAGCCTGTAAACACAGTAAAATGTGGTGAATGGCTGAGGCAGCTTCTAGAGCCAAAGTAAACAAACGATTATTCAACAGAAATCCGAGTTGCACTCTATTGTTATTGTATATTTTTCGATATTGTTGTGATAAGGTAATAGGGGAAGTAAATCTGGAGAGTATGCATGTTTTACTTTGAAATTTTAAATTCAGGCTACAGTTTTACATTCTATTTTAACGACCAATTTAACCGTTAAATGAACTATATTGTATTTTACTACAACAACAAATTCTCTTTAAACCTTCTAGAAACTACTAGATATATCTGTGTTTCACAGTAAAACATGTATGTACCTATTATTTAAAACTCCAAACATATTTTTAAAAAATTTCACAAACAAATAACCCAGAGTTTGCAACGTTTGCGAATTGTTTACTTATCGATTAATTTTTCTCATAATAAATCAATTTGCGCGGTATTTTCTCTGGTGCCTCTCCAGCATCTAAATGAAACTGTGCATATTTTCTTTAGAATTCACAGTGGTTTATTTTCACTGAACATTTTCTATGTTCAACAATCAATTTTCTATTAAACGGATATTAAATTGGTTTTTAATTACGAAGAGTGAAGATTTAGTTGATTTTTGATTTTTCGTTTGCCAAAAGTCAATTTGAAAGATATTCTTGAAATAAACCATCGAGTTTGTTACAATTCAACATTTTAGCTAAATTAAATTATAATTATGTAAAACATAGATGGTATTTTCGAAGGTTTCATTTCTATCGGAACATTTTATTAAATCAATACGGCCGGGACGGGGTTCTGTTTCGGGGGGCGATTAAATTTGTGTTGTTTCCCGAAATTAATTAATGGCACACTTACTCGCCCATATGTTTTTACATACATATAAACATTAAAACGTGGGTGGAATGGAGGAAATATTAATTAAACGTTCGAAATTCGAATACAATTGCGAATCAATCATGTAGGTTTTCCTTCAGGTAACACCGAATTGGCTGCTACTGTGGAACCCACATGGATTACGGAATACAAAAACCCGTATGCTACCAATGATCCTTGTTACCGATTCGCTGATATCACCAACAAAGAATTCTACAGTCCCGCTTATCCACCGGACTCCAAAACTTATCCGAGCAACACAAATTGTTCAGTGGTTTTAACCGGTAAGTAAATTGCGAAATCACAATAACCAGTTGAAATAAATATCTTCAGGTTATTGAAATTTATTATTTAATTAATCTGTCGGATCCTACCGACTGAACCAATAAAATAATGTCTTCACAAAACCGACATAACAAGCGTCATATTTTAGTTGCGGTAATTTTCACGGTTCGTTAACGGACAATCTAGCGATTATATTAATGTAGGAAAAATAAACTGCTGGAGGTAATAAAATCCAGGAAACGGTTGCATTATTTTTAACGAGAATGCCTCAGAAAACCGTCAGAGGGGGTTTATTGGAGGATTTATTGTCCACTAGGTAAGATTGTTACAAATTAGTGTCGCTTTAGGACGGATTTATTTGTGCGTTTAATGGCAAAACAGTGGGCCCCTCGAGTGTATTTCTTTCTTAACGAAAAGAAACGGTCGAACGTTGTGGTTATTATGAGAATAAGAATCGTCGACATTAAAACTCGACCCTTTTTCTAGTGAATTTAACCATTATTGGTGGAATATATCTATAAATTTTCAAATTAATTAATGAAGCCTTTGCCTAGGAAAGCTTAATTTTTCATTTTCGTTTTTTCATACAATTTCAATCTAATTTTGCTCTTTGAAATGGAAGAAATCCAGACGGCTGTCGACAATTCAAGTGTAACGGGAAGGAAACTTTGGCCCAACTGTTAATTAGTCGTACTCCTTTTCTGGTGAAAACTTAAAATTGTTTGTTACATTGTCAACGTCTGTTATTAAGAAAGTTTCACTATATACATACTCACTTATGTGTTGCATACACACGCTTTGATTATTCGATTGAATTTAGAGGTGTTTGATATAATTGAATCGTTTTTCGATTAAATCATTCTTAATGTAGGAAATTGCAAAGAAGAAAAACAAAAATTACCGCGTAACAACCAAACGCAACCAATTGTGCAAACAAACAAAAATTATTCAAGTAGGCTTTTTCTATTGTGGCAAAAATGAAAATATCGAAATGCACCCAAACAAAAACAACGCGTATTCGAATTTAGTGAGTTTCACATAAATACATATGTACATATATCGTTATTTATTTGTCAATAAACAACGTGTATTTTTTAATAAAACAGAAATATATTTATCTACAGTCCGATTAAAACTAATTGAGTCATTTTTTTTATAACAACGGTTAGGATACGATGACTCATGAGACAAAAACATCAATCAATACCTAAACAGTACCGAGTGAGTAAAGAAAAATTATCCAATTGCCATCCTGTTTTTTTCCAAAAAACTTTTCCTATTGGAAAAACCCACTCATAATAAAATAATTAACAAAAACACCCCTTCCATCCATTCTTTTCCACAGCCAAATTAAGGCTATAATGTTCAATAAAGCGCCTTCTATTAAGATCTGTTAATGAAGAAAAGCCTTTTTTCTGTATCACGTTAATCAAGTTAATTAGTTGCGATCCACTTCTGCCACTGAGCAATGGTGTTTCCTCTTGTTTAACAATAAAATTTGACATGAGTGTAAATTAATTTTCCATTAAAATACTTGACACAGTTACCAAATTGAGATGATCAGAATCAATTTAATTTAACTGTTAATAATGTCTCCTCTGTTTTACTTCTCGTTACACTCGTAATTTTCACCTCGAACTTACTGCATTGTATTCGAAAAAAAAAATTGCTGTTTATGGGTCCAACTTGCAAATAAATTTATGTAAAAGTCGACGTAGACTTCGTGTAACAATAATGTTATTCAGTTGAGCGGTTTCGGTTCAGACCTTAGCTTCTCGGTTAATTAAAAGCAACCTCTGGTTAGTCGCACAAAAAAAGAGAGGACAAAGTAACAGCCACAGAAACTCGAACGTTCGAAACCTAAAAAGCGCCGAAAAGTTTCTAATTCCACTTTTCATCAACAACATGTTTTTTCATGTTCCTATGGAAAATTTTAAATCAAACTATTAAAACAATCTAGTTTAAAGTTGAATGGCAGTATAATTAACACATATACCGTTCATAATGAAGAACTTCCAAATGATTTCAACGAATCAGATATAGTATGTATATATGAGAATTTATTATTAAAATATCTTACTATACTTTACAACTTCAGTTCGTTTATTCTTCTTTGAAAGGAAATTACAAAAGACCCTTTATTCTAGAAAAACCGCCCTTTTATATCTAATATTGTAAATAAATATGTTGCTAGACGATAGCACTTAGCAACACTAATAGCTATCATAGTAATGGGCACAGCAACAATAGCAATCATAGTAATGAGAATTTAAACGTATAAAACTAGATTCCTTTTGATTTAATTATCAAAAGCTCACATATATAAAAATCCGACAAAAGTTAAATTTACATAAAAATTTAAATGTTACTGATTCAAATGTAGTAACATTGTTCAATCCAGGATTTGACATTAATCTTAATTCTTATTTGTAATAATATGGATAATTCAAGACCTCACTTGATAAACGTGTTATGTCACATTTTTCTAAAAAATGATCTAATGCATTTCTTAAGTACGCCATGTATAGATTTAACTCTAAATTAAAAGAAATTCTCTAATTTCGTTGTCCCTTGGCAGTTTTCAGATGCTCAATGTGTCATGTCGCATATACTATATGTACAGTATGTTCCACTTTGAACCGCAACACCCCTGTAAAATCTTTATTTACGGTTCGATATTGATCATTTTTTTTAAATTGTAGAGCATCAAAAACTCTATTTTACTCTATGTCAACTTTTTTTCTCAATTATTCTTTGTTGTTGTTATGTAACTTTTGAATTTGTTATTTGCGATTAAATTTTATCGGCTTTTTAATTCGTTTTCGGTTCTCCTGAACAAGAATTATGACATTTTGACGCTTAAAATTTGAAAGTTTGTTCTTTTCTAACTTTTTTGTTAACAAAGATTTTTTAACGAAATTTGGAGTATAATCATTTGAAATTAACTCGAATACAGTCCCGAAGTCAAATTAAAAAAAATCCCTAATGTCTTTTCTTGAATTTTGACCATAAAAAAGCGGCAAAGTAGGCTTTGATTTTTAAGCAAGCGCGACAAGAATATGTTCCTAAATAGAGTTTTTGATGCCCTACAATTAAAAAAAAATTATCAATATCGAACCGTAAATAAAGATTTTACAGGGGTGTTGCGGTTCAAAGTGGGATATAGTGTATATTTCATAAAAATTTTAATGGGAATTTACTCAAAAAATTGAAAATGTAACGTAATACCTTTATCAACTAAGGTCTCCAATTACAATATTTATTGATAAATGATTTACGTTAAGAATAAGGTTAATAGATTACAGTTTTATTAATAGCCCAAATTATTACTCAATGCACAATCAGCAATTAATACTTGCACTGCAAGGGGTGCAATAACTGGAAGTCAACTGGTACCAAAACAATGAAATAATGAACGAAGCACGCGAATTTGTACGTTGAAATAATTAAAATATAGACTGTCCCGAAATTGACGCTCGTGCTTTTAGAATATGATTCAGAAAGCAATAACAGTGAAGTGTTGAAAATTTGCCTTCGTTACTAATAAAGGGGAGCCCCTGAGAACCGGTAGCTACTTTACATTCAAAAAATTCAGATAAGTTCCTCACAACGTTTGTAAAAAAGTAGTTTCTGCGTTTATCATAATGCGGTCTAGTTTCTGATAAAAAAAAATTAAAAAAGCAGGCATATCTATCCGCCGAATCATATTCCAAATGATAGCAATTAATAGCATATGATTTTCTGACATTTTTTTCTCAGAAACTAGACCGCGTTACGATAAATGCAGAAACTACTTCTCTACAAACAATATTAGGAACTTACTTGAATTTTTTGAGAGCAAAGTAGTTCCCGGTCCCCACGGGCTCCACTTTGTAAGACTGTTAAAGTTTTAGTAAGAAATCCAATTGTTTATTGATATATAGCATTAAAATTATTACAAAATATCATGCATGTCAACAGTTTTTTTTTTTAATTAAAAACGATGCATCGCACAAAAAAGAATGAAATGAGCTTTTTCCTTCCAAATTGAAGGAAGAAATCAAAAACTATTTTTATTTTGAGAAAAACCAGTGGCTTACCATTTTTTTTAAATATGTTGCGACGTGTCCGTGCACGATTGGTGAAATTAAAAATAAGATTTTTGCATAAAAAATGCGTCTCCATTAACTGTCAATAAGGGGAAAATTTCATTTAAACATCTCAAACAGTTTTAAAGATATTAATAAAAATTGGATTTCGTGCTGAAGCTTTAACACCCTATATTTTAGTAACGAAAGCGATTTTCTAACTTTTCGACACTTCATTTTCAATTTGTTTTTACTCCCTCAATTATATCCTAAAGGTAAGGGTGTCAATTTCGAGACACCCTGTATAATTGTTTTAAAACTTTTTTAATACACGGGAAAAATATCAAAAATTGAAGGAACATGAATAAACGAGAAGTTGATTAAGGAATTGAACATTGTTGTCATAGATACTTCATTTTTTCCTCTAATTTATACAAACATTTTTTGGGAAAAGTATATTTTCCAGAAATTTAGCAATATTTACACGTAAATAGTGGCAGAGAATCGGACTGTTAACAAATCATTCAAATTGGTTAAAAATATTAGACATGTTGTCACGTGATTTAACCTTCAGTATGAAGATGAGATATAAAAACCAGTTTAATTAAGGGGTAACACCACTGTAGCGAGCGAAAAAAACGTGTATTTTTACGATTTTTTTTGGATGGAAGGAAAGGTAATAAGAAAATTCTGTTTACAGATGTTATTAAGCATATATTGAAGATTGCATAAAAAAAATATCATTGAGAAATATTCCGAATTGGCGGCATCAGGGCCATTCTCAGAAGGTATGTCAAATTTGAAGCGCTCCGCGGCCCGCAGCATAACTGGTGCAAATTTGAATCTGGAATAAAATAAAAAAAATCTGTTAATCTACATGGGTATAGCTAGAGAAATATGTACGGAAATTTAAAAATATTGGTTTTTGTGCGATTGGCGACTATTTGAAGTGAAACGTTCAATTTTCGATCAAAAAAATGGCAAACATATGTTTATAAAAATTTTTTGAGTTAACTTATCAAAAATCCCGTACGTATTTCTCTTCGAAATGTAGTTTTACAGATGTGGTTAAAATTTCAAATGAAAATATTGAAAATTGTTTGAGTTATGCTGCGGGCCAATTTGAAAAATGATGTTTCGAGAAAAACGCGTTTAAAGTTTTAAAATGAGTTTTATATATGAAAAATGAAAAATTCAACTATTTAAAATTTTTTTACCTTTAGTCAGCTATCCCAGGACCATAGAGCTGCCCTTCCACATTTAAATATTCCTCCTCAACTTCTTTCCTGGACGATTTTAAACTGGAGCGCGCCTCTTTTGCCTCATCGGTTAACGATGACTCGGCGTATTTAATGCGCTTAGCGTCAGCTTCTAAGCAAAAATTATACGATTGGACGCCAATATCCATTTGCAGAACCTTCATTNTTTCGATTTTTTGAAAATTTTACAGTGGTGTTACCCCTTAAGAGGACAAGAAACGAAACAGGGTTTTTCTCTTTGGTGAAGTACCCTAACGGGTAATTTAATGGAGAACGTAAATATCTCCAGACTCGAGCGTAGCACTCAAAATGATTGATAACCTTTTTAAAACAGGTTGACGAACCAGACCGGTTTAATACAACATATATGTATTTATGTTTTTTTTATTTTTTCAGCGCCAAAAAATCATGTGATTGAATTGGATTTTCGCGACGAATTCAATATCGAAAAGTCGCCCGACTGTAAAAACGATTATTTAGAAGTTAGAGACGGCCAATATGGTTTCAATAACGTGTTGTTGCACTCTTGCGGAGTCAACGAGTTTCCCCCGAATGTCAGATCGTCGAATCGACATTTGTGGGTCTACTTCAAGTCTGACGAGAACATCGAGGGTTCTGGATTTAGGGCAGTGTTCGATTTCGTGCCACGCGTCAATAAATGTAAGTATCTATAAACAAATAATAAGAGAATGACATGGGAAGTGAGAATTTTCTCAAATAAGTAGTGAGATAAACGTAAACACATGAACGTTTATGAATAAGAATGAGCAAGTTTCTTTAGTAGTTTTCGTGTTGCGGCTGTGGAATATTAAACAGGATCACAGAATTATGTTTCGGAAAGTTCCCTGGGGGCAGAACCGAATTTCGGTGTTATACGTACCATTATATGTTAAGGATGTTCCTCATACTTTAACGAAATTGATATTCGGTAGCGATATTGGTCGTATCGAAAAGAATAGATAATCTGTGTATCTATACATTTTCATAAACTATATATACAACTTGAGTGTCAAGATCAGGCAAGTCAAGTTCCCAAATTTTCCATATAATATAAATAAACACCCTGTATCTTAGAAATGACGGATCTTAGGACAATGATTTATTAAGCAAACTGTACTTCTCGATGATTTATTGCCTCTATTGTTTTGGAAGCAGAGTTTCACAGGGTTCAAAAACACCCTGTATTTATTTGCAACTTAAAAGCTATTTCAACAGGAATAACTATTTTAATGCTGCTTGAACGTGATTGATAAATATCACGGCTATTCGTCATAATTTCTTTTGTACATATTATATGCTAAAACTCTTAAAAGAATAGTTTTGATAGCGCAGAGTAAAAGAACCATTACGGAATTAGTTTTCATTAAGAAGTTGAAGAATAATTTTTAAATCACGATTTGAATTTGTTACAGTGATCTTATACTGTGATTTAATCACGATTCATCTAATAATCCTTTATGTGTTTAGTATATTACACTGCGTTTAAAAAAAATGACCACCCTGATATAGTAAAGGCAAAATTTTAAAATTGCGTGTTCACTGCATGAAAGGAAACAATAGATACATTTACAAAACCATTCATTGATTTCGCCGCCGAAATCACCGGACTTGAGTCTCATAGAATATGTTTGGAACATGATGAACAGAAGACTGTGTCGTTCACCTCATCCTCCCAATACTTTAGAAGAATTGTGCCAAGAACTCCAGGTAGTCTGGGACGAACTTCCTAACATACAATCGACCATTGGATTTTCAGCATGCCTAGAAAGGTTACTGAATGCATAAGCATACGCGGAGATGTAACGCATTATTAACTGTTCCTTTAGTAAATATTGTTCCTTTGTTTTGTAAATGTAATCAATTATTTCCTTTTATGCAGGGAATGTGTACACTTAATTTCAAAGTTTTGCCTCTACTCCTTCAGGGTACATGGGTCATTTTTTTTTTGAAACGCAGTGTATTTAAGCATCACATAGATTAGATACATCTATTTTTAATTTTTTAGTCATGAGGTTTAATATACGAACGATATTAGAGAATCACGGTAATTATTTACAGTATAATTTTAAAAATAATGATTTAGTTCACCCATTAGAAAGCAACAGTTTTAGAAAGATTCTGTGACTCTGTGAGAGCAAAACTAATAATTGCCGTATTTACTAATCCACGATTGGTTATTAGGGGAAAGTTCTCTTGAAAAGGACGACCGACGAATTGGATATTCCCGTTTTTCTTTAGTCTGACATAATCTATATTCCTTTTATTATAAATTCCTAATCACCATATCTGTTGGCATTTATTAAGCAAAATTTCGATCAGTCGATCCGCTTATTGTTCACGTGCGACGCCCTGAAATTTAGTTGAAAAACGGGAGTGTCCAATTCATCGACCGTCCATTTCAAGGAAACTCTCCCCTACCTGAGCTAAAGTGCCCCGTAAAATGGCAATTACCACCACTCTAAATTAAGTGTAAGTCGTTTTCAGAAATATTATTAAAAAAATTATTAAATAAATATTTACTTTTTTGTATTGGAAACAGTGCTTCTCGAAAAAAATTCTACAGAGTTAAAATCAGTTACAATTACGCTGAATCGCTGCTACCAGTCACAATGTATTTATATTCAAAAATCGTGAGGGAATAGGATCAATTCAAAATATTGCGTAGCAAAAGGCAGATCAAAAGGTATTGAACATCCTTATTACGTCAATAACATAAAATTACCTTTGATAAGAAAACATTAAATTTATTCTTTCTTTTTTCCTGTTTTCGGCTTTATCGAAAAGTTGAGAAACTTTTAAATGTTATGCATGGTTTGCCTCTGTCAAATGATCGACTTTCGACAGTTTCAAATTGGAAGTTGAAATTGAGTTGATCGCTTACGTAGTAGAATAGAGTGGTTTTTTTTAAAAGAAATCCTATTTCATTTTTTCTCAATTCGTTAGTTGAATATACTTTAAATTGACTGAGTTTCAATGTCATAATTTTCTTGCATTAAAAGTTAGAAAGTTGAAGTGGCAATGCATGGATTTGGCAATAGATTTCGAACGTATTATTGTCGAATACAAAGTATGGTTTAAGGTCGAGATTTAAGAAGTTGGAAGAGTAATCCGAGTTGCAATAGCTACTCTTTCTAAAGTTCGATCAGGTTGTTAGTTTATTTATAGGTTGCTGGTTTTTCAACATTAACTAAATGTCTTTCTTTTTTCGAAGCGATATGTGTTAAGAACGTTAGTTTAGGACTTTTCTTACACTTCATCCACATACAATACCTACTAAAAAGGTTAAAAGATAACCATATTGACAAAGACAAATGGAGAACTGAATAAACTCGTCTATCGAATAGTCGTCTAATTCAATAACATGACAAGCTAAATTAGAAGATTTTTTTTAAACCTCTAGCAGAAAACGGGACATTTTTTAATTTTTCTACAACAGAAACAAGTTTGTGGAACAATTAATAAAAAATGAATATTCCAGTTATCTGGAATAACCTGAAAAAAGGTAAATTACGAATCCCAAATGACAATTTACTACGTAATGTTTCCAGTAGTCAGCAAACAGTGCCTACTTATTATATGCCGCTTGAAATCTAGTGTGTAGTAAGGAAGAGAGAGAGTAAAAGGAGTCTCCTGCCTCTTGTTTACGTATTCATCGGAGCAAGAAGCTTGTCTTAAAACTTTATAACGCCCCCGGAGGGAAGTTTAAACTACAACCGCCGCGCCGCTTGTTCGTTATGTGTCTCCTCTCTATCTATTGCGTTCCTTTGAGAAACTCTATTTAAAGTTTGTTCATTTTTTTTCTTTCTACTTTCCTTCGTTTACTTTATAGAGAGACTTTTTAAGTCAGTTATAGATAAACATTTTGACAATTTATTATTACAAACATGTTTTTGCACACTTGTACTCATTAAAAGCTAAATGTTAAACGAAGTTTCTTCATTTAAGGCTTCGATTTTCCATTCAAGTTTTGTTTACCTGAATGCCGTTATTTTTCTCAAAATAAAAAACTCGATAGGACTGTTGGAAAAATGATTTAAGTTTCTACTTGGTGAAAAGTTGTAACGAGATTTTTCGTCGCATGTCGAGAGGACTCCAAAGCCCCGCCGACGTGAAGTTCGATCGAAACATGCACATGTTGATTGCTTCGTCGCCCGAAGAAAAACAGTTGCAATTCAATATTTACGAAAAAAATGTTTTTGGATAAGAATCGGATCATTTGGTTCTCAACGTACGTTCAATTTGGAACAAAAACCCGTTTTGTCCTCTTGAATGAAATCCGATTAAATTTCGATGGCCTTATCCCGCAACGGGGATTTCATCTATAGGGAATCATAACGGATCCCGCCGCAGGGACATATCCCGTCCCAACCCGATGAACGAGGGCGAGATGAAAAAAATTAATGACAACGTTTTGTCGAACGTCCATTTTTGCCTTTGCAGCTTACCATATCGCCCGTAAGAGAAAACGGGTTTTTTTTTCTTGTTTTTCAAGAAAGCGGAAAATTCCTCTGGGAAAATAATGGAATTGACATTTTTTTTTATTCCGCCTTCCGTTGTTCAACAGATGATTTTTTTATCGATCGTAGTAGCCTTGCAAATATTATATTAACGTTCCGTGTAATGCAATTAGAAGTTACTTAATGGAAAGACAGAAGGGATAGCTGAATTTCTCTTTTTTTGTTGTAAAAGTATGAAATTTATGTAAATTCGATTTTCACTGAATGTGAAAAAAACAAAAACAAAGTGCTGTTGGATCTAGATTAATCTCTACAAAGGGAATATTATATTGAAACCTCTCATATCTGGACACTGACTATTCCCCTGATTTTGTACGTTTATTACAGGTGTCCGGTTAAGAGAGAGATTTAATATTTTTTCTTCAAAAAACATATCATTGACTTCGGAGAAAAACGACATAAGTCAAATGAATTTCCTATTGACTTATGTCGTTTTCGATATAACTTTCTAAGTTTTTAAGATGTTGCAATCCAATCTAGTCACCACTTGCAAATTGTTTTGAACTTTAAATTATTTGTAAACTTTCACTGTAAGTAGTGGTTCTCATTTTTGATAGTTTCACAATAAAGATCATTGTTTTCTTCTGGATCGGGTTCTGCTTCAATCATGTTACCGAACGAATAAAGTAAACACATATAACACCCGTGCTTCAATAAACAAGTACGATACAAAGGGGAATTTACTGGATTAATTTAAGTACAACCCTGTTTACAATGCAATGTCACCAAATATCCAATATTTTTGTATATTTACTTATGATTCCAATATCGCAACGTTCCACAATTAGAGACTCGCGTCCGATTAAGAGAAGTTTTAAATTGCTTTTAACCAAAAAAAAATGAAGTTGTCCACGTCCAGTTGTTAGATTGTCCCTTTATAGGAGTTTATTTGGTGTAATAACCTATTTTATACAGTGTGTCCATCATAAGGACCTTGTAAAATCTTTATTTTTAACTGATTTTCACCATTTTTTTTTGGTCAGCAGGTATTCAAAAGGCGAAATCAGAATGTAGTTAATTTGGCTCTTCGGCTGTAAGCCTAACTAACTACGTTCATTTTTGTGAGCTCAAATTTCATGAAGTGGCATTTGGAATTTTTTTAAGAGGAAAAAAACGATGAATTCGTTTTAGGGTCACCTAAAACCCGGATGTGCAAAAATATATTTTTTGTTTTATTATTTTTTTCAACAATAGTGCAAATAAATGTGAATTAATCCGTAATAATTTTATCCAAATAATAAAACCAGAACAAAAAGTATTGTGTTTAGCCTAAATCTTGCCCAAATAATTTAAAAAAATAATAAAACCCAAAAATATTTTTTTACATACCCAGTATTCTAGAACAATAAAATTCGGAGCAGTGAGGCTTTAGGCAACCTTAAAACGAATTCGTCGTTTTTTTTTTGCGTAAAAAAATCCCAAAAATCACTTCTTGAAATTTGAGCCCATAAAAGTCAACGTAGTTGGCCATGCTTACAGCCGAAGAACGAAATTAACTACATTCTGAATACACATTTTGGATACCTGTTGACAAAAAAAATTGTGAAAATTGATTAATAAACAAAGATTTGAAAAAGGTGGTAAGTCCTTATGGTGGAAACACTGTATATGTATATAGGGTGTTTTTTTTGCATTTTTTTTGAAAAGCTGATGAATCAGAAAAGTAATGTTTAATAAAAATAGATCTTTCTGAAATTTTGAGTAGGTATGGTCATAATTTTTCATGCTAAACAATTTTGTTCAGTAACATTTTGTCGATATGAACTAAAATTTTACCTAAAAAAAAAATAGTTGTTCTTATTTTTTTATTACACTGTATATTATTTAAATACTTTAAATATTGACTTTTCAAAGGAAGCAAACAAAAATGAGTTTTTTCTTAAATGAAAAATAAGGAAATTCACAAGTATATCCGTCGACACGCTGTATATAGGAAACGACCGAGAATTGAACAGCCCATAAATCCTTATAGTTTAGGCAATACTAGGAATATATGCTAGATATTTACTGTAACACGATCGATAACTGTTTTGAACACCAATAACTTAGAAAGATTTTATTTCTTTCTAATATGCAAAGAGGTTATCAATAGAGATACATGATACTCTGAAAATCCAGTTACTACAAGAAAAAAGGAACACAAAGTCGTAACGTGTCCGCGTCGAAAATCCTGCAACCTTGAACTGTACATTAAATCCGATTTATAGGGCCCGTAAAACTCCGGACGCGTCATAATTCAATGGTAATCCTGGCCTGCACCCGCTAAATCTAAATCTTCCGGTAGGTACATGTTGCGCTAAAATGATTGCGTTCGATAGCACTCGTAAAATACACACACGTCTGGATATTTTTAGGCAATAATAAGATTTTTTTAGAACGGCATCGAAAAGGAAAATTACTTCTTTGATATCGTTTTTCCCACTTTCATTTCAAGTTAATTTCCTTTTTTTACGATTCCATCGATTTTAACATCGCATTGAAAATTTGCTCCATGCATTTCCTCGAGATATTTAACCAGTTTTCCTTGTTGCTCCACAAAAGCTGGATTAAATTTTTTCCCGATTTCATTTTAATCGCCTTTACTCTATTAAGGAAACTTTGATGTGTATAATACTTCAGTTTTTTTCTTCTGATTCATAGCGAGCAATCCGGAAATTATAGAGTGTAAAAAGGAAATAAGCTATAAGGAAGAAGGGAACTTTTCGAGGGACGACATTCCATCGAACATCTTCGAATTCGGTATAAAGCATGGGTTGCCGATCGATTGCATATGGATTATTACAGTTCGGGAAGAGTGTAGGGTAAGACAATAAAACTTTTCACTATCATGTATTTGTAACAAACTTTTTCACAATAGTAAAGTACTACAAACAGACATGTCAACTGTAGAAAATAGCTCAGAGCCATGCAATTGTAAATGAGCAGTTGCTTTGTCAGGGAGGGCGGACATCTTTGTTTACTTTAGCAATTTCGAATCTATCAATCCGAATCCACGGAGAACATATCTCTAGAAAGTTATACAGGGTTTTTTATTTGAACTTTTTATTCTATGTTTTATAAATTGGATTTTGAAATTCAATTGTAATTTTAATGTGTACTGTTGTATGGTTCCATCAAAATGAAAGAAACTAATAATAATAAACTTTTACTCAAGCTACACTTAACCTGTTGTCTCTATCCTTAGTTATTATATGAGTAGGGAATAGCAACCTGCGAAAACTCCTCATCCAAATGTAAACAATAATTTAAGGTTAAATACGATTTTAATAAACAAATAATTAGCTCATATTTACGAATTAAATTAAATCGTAACAAACGTACAGTGTTGTAATTATTGTTCGGTTGGATTTACGGTCGATTCGGTTTACGACCGTTTCGTTTTACGGCCGATTCGGTTTACGATCGATTCGATTTGCAACCGATTCTCTTTACGATTAAATTTTTGTCTTGTTTAACGTACAGTGTTGTGGTTAACGATCGATTCGATTTATGGTCGATTCGGTTTGCGGGTGATTCGGTTTACGATTAAATTTGGTCTCGGTTAACGTGCAACACTAGTATTTGGTAATTTATTCTTTTATAAATCAAGTCACAAAAACTTCGTTAACCAAATCGATGGTTAGTTTTCGCAGGTTGCTAGGTTATTTTCTATTTACATGACATCACATGTTACGTAAGAGTATACAGAACAAGTCAAATGCAGTTTGAGTAAAAGTTTATTGTTATTAAGTTTTTTGATTTTACTAACTATTTTTTTTATTTAAAATTAAATGCTCAATTATGGGATTTTTTAAAATATTAAACATTAAAAAGTTGAAATAAAAAAAAACTTGTGGAGCCAAGAAGTTATTGGGGCTGAAGAGATAATAAATGGCCTCTTCTTTTGGCTACGTCAATTTGGCAAACGATGCACCAAACACCCTATATTATGTATATTAATTAGTATTTCTTGATAGTTATTGACTATAACTGATTCTTTTCGACATTCTTGGCAATTTTCTTCGTTTTCAATACTAATCAATGTTGTTTAATCCGCACAACATGTCATTTTAATACCACGACGATATTAATATATTTTTTTTTTTGATACGTTGCAGTAATCGTTTTCATAGGTCCATAGCTACATAATAATAGCCTTGTACCAATAGAGTAAGAGAACCGTTCTAAAACTGATTTTTCATTGGTGATTAACAACATCGTGATTTTTCAACATCATGAATCGTTATAGAAATTTTAAAACTTGATGTTTTCACATCCATTCTATGTATTTAATTTTTATCATCACTTTTGCATCTTTTTTTAACCTTTTAGTCCCCAAGCATGACAAATTACTAGTATTACTAATTTTTTTATACCTATTAAAAAATCAAGGTAATTCCATCCGTAAATTCCATAAATTCTTTCTGTGATTTAAAAATCACAATACAGCTCAGCACTAGTGAAGAATCATTTTTAGAGCATAGAGAAATAAGACTACAACGGGCAAAGAAGCAACAAATCGATCCCATCAGAATGAAAGAGGGAAGATCATAGGCGTACATGTGTCTTTTGTTAATAGCACATCTAAAACAGACATATCAACGGTTTAATTTTCTTCTCTCTTTTTACTGAGGCATCCTTTCCGCTTACATGATACCTTCCTCACTCTAGTCTTATATTTCTATATTTTAGAACGGCTCCGTTACTCTCTTGGAACAAAGCTAATATTGCAATCTGGTTGTTCATTACTCGTTACCATGAGTGAAACATGGTAACTAGTAACAGATATGTATGTTAAATAAACGTGGGTTTATTTAATGTACCATACGTGTGTAATGGGCAAGAAATTAAATTAATCTCAGTAATGGGCAATTTTTTTTTGTAGATACAATTGCAATTCGCAAATTTCAAATTGGACAGTCCAAATGATTGTGAATCGAATTTTGTAGAGGTATTTTCGAATGACACAATCAATTCGAAAAAGAAATTCTGCGGTTCAATTGCTGATACGGTCCTGTCCGATGAGAAACACAATGTTTTGATTGTGCGATTCTACTCGCAACACTACAGGAATAAGACAACTTTTGCCGCCAACTTTACCGCCTTTCGTCAATACACGAGAGGTAAATTGTTTGCAATTCAGGTAGCTGCAGTTAATTTTTTAAGTTCCGCATTCCTGTGGGACATATTGTAATGGTTTTTCCTTTGCTTTGCAGATAAATCGAGAATCAAAAATTGTAAAGAAAACGAATTCGATTGCGACGACTCCACCTGTATATCAGATACATTACGATGTAATGGTTTCTACAATTGTCGCTTCCGATGGGATGAAGATAATTGCCACGTGAGTATTTAAATATTAAATAATATTCTCTTACTTTTGTACGAACACTCGAATCGAAGAGATTTTTCTTCTTCTTCTAAGGCATCCGAGCGGAAAACGCTAAGTACGATACGACGAACGGCCTCGTTAAATTCAGGGTCATTCTTTATCGTCTTGAATTATTATCTCTTTCCGCTCTCGTTTTCCCCGTCTTAACAAACGATTTACTTTCACGAAATTTCACAGTACAACAATAATTGGCTCATTTTAACAATGGTTACGAGAACGCCTTCCACAGTTCTAAGTGGATCGAATTTATTATACAGAGTTAGGCCACATAAAGTGTCCAATAGTAATTCTAATTTATTCTAATTGAGTATAGTTGATACAAAAATAGGCAGAATCAAACAAAGTCGAGTGCACTCGCCAAATTAATAAACATTCCCTGTACATTTAACTTTACAATGACACTTGTTTTTTTATAGGGCTCCATCCTGGTCAGTGCAGTTGGCTTGACATTTTCCATTAAGTATCGTTTGCCCTTGTGTTTGCGGTGAAATTTTTCATTTAGGCCAATGATTTTTCAGCAGCTTTAGTTTTCTAATGAAGGTCCAATGCAACATTCACAGCCACAAAAATATTGGTCCTTCCTAAAATGCTTTTGTAGTTTCTTTGTCTTCATTGAAGTCAAAGTGTGTCAAGTGTGCTTTTCTTGTATGAACTAGACAAATTTTCAGGAAAATTAATCATAATAGTAATGGTGTATTTTTCAATGTCATCCATCCGAACCCAAAACTTTTATATTGAACTTGAACTTTATGGAAAAAAAGATAAAAAAAGAAACGACCTCTTCAGATACACACATCGCAACCCTTGCTGGTCTGGGGCCGAGCTAGGAGAGGAACCTAACGATCCGTAACTTGAAACTTTTCATTCACCGGGTTGTAATGGGATAAAAATTAATTCTGGATTAGAGCTTATCGACTGCCGTTTCTGGATTGTATCCAATTGGCGGATCATAAATCACCCCCACTTTGGGCTTTCTTTAATCCAGTGATTATTATTATATTTTGAATGAAGAACAGTTGATTAATTTCACCTCATTTTGGCATTAAGTTCCTTCTAAAGTCTTGGGTTCGGTTTCAGATCGTTGCACCGTTGTGCACATGTTTTTTTTTTCTGATTTTTGATTAGAAATTTCCAGTAATTTTCATCTGTTTTAGGGAAGCGAATCGTGGGCGCTCACGGACGATCACATAGTCATAATTATGGTTATTTTCTCGTTAATATTAACGGGAATGTTCTTCACGTTCATCTATAACTGCGTGAAAAAACTTCTTAGGGACCACCAGACAATAAAGGTAATTTTTGTTTTTTTTTGTGTCAAATGGACATCAAAGGGCCATTATTTCCCGGCGTTTTACAATTCCAAAGCGAAATTTCAAATTATCCGAATGGAAATCGTCTGTTCACCATGAGAGAGGATACATTGTTTGCCATGAAACTGCCCGACTGGCAGTTCTTTCGCATTTTAACCGCGGAAGAGACAAACGTATTTTATAACTGGGCGGTGTGCGAGAGCGCAAAAAGGCGCTCCCCCTTTTTTTTGGCCCACGGTCTTTTGGACTGTGAATTTTTAGTGCCGATTTTATGTGTCTCGGTCCCGATTTAAAAACGGTCCTAAAAATTAATCGAGCGGAAGTTCCGGGTATAAATGAAATGTGGCAACGTGGTTTCCTTATTCCACTAGTGTTCGATGCTTCTTGATCTTTTCAATGTCAATATACTTAAGAACAAAATATGGCAACAGTGCATAAAAGGTGTGTTAAAATCAAACTATTCAATTGGAATAGTGAATAATCGGGGTAGGAATTGTTCTTTAACCTTCCAATGAGGAGTTTTTTAAATTCCTTCATAATTGTACATTTAATTTTTTTTCTTATTTTCCTTTAAAATGGAAATGCAATGAAATATTTTGTCGTTATAACTTGTGTAGGGGGCGTGGCCAACAGTGAGTCACGCCCCTTGTACCATTAACACTGTTTTCATTAAAATCTGATAGAATATTGATGATTGGAAAAAAAATTAATTCGCATTTCTAATCAAATATTGTCTTAATTAAACGGCAATCGAATGCCCTCTTCTTAATCGAATAAAACGGCTCGTTAATTTTGCACGATATCTTCAATTAACCGAAGCGGAAAACGAGACGACGGCGCCCTCACTAGAAAAGCCATTAGCCGCCTTAATTCAATAATATATCGAAGCGTGAACGACAAAAGAATCCGGTTTTTCACAATAAAATGCAATTGAAACGCCACTGTATTTTTAGGTCTGCCTTTTATTGCCACACCTCTTTGTCTGGGACAATTTTTCTTTAATTCTTTATAAAGGGTTGTGTTATTTGGCGGATGAGGGTGGGGATTTATAAAGAACTTAGGAGGCATATCTATCTAATGACGAGAGCTTAATAAAAATTGATGGTCGCTGTTCGCTGTTGCCAAATTAAACTTTTACGTTCTGGGCGGGTTATTACCGGCTTAATTTTGATTAATGCACGGCCTGTTCGAAATTAAATTTATGTCTCGGTATTTTTTTTTTCGACAGTAGATTATTTTTTAATAAAGTTGGAAACTTAATTAAAATGAAGATCCTCTGTTTACCTCAGACCTCGGCCGACTGTGATTTGTTTTCTGGGTGCACCTTTGGGGAGCATATTTTACTCCAAAAAAAAAAAGGATAAAAAGCCAATTAATCTAAATTGCTGGCAGATTAATTGAGGCCAAAGCCGTTAATTCGTATAGTTAACCGTAAACACACATTTAACGGGGGTGGTTTTTTTTCCCTATTCGACAATCTATTATGGGGCATTAGGGTTGTCTTGCCTTCGTTAAATTAAGCTTATGTTTTTTAACGGCAATTCTTTAGAATCGCTCTCTTCTCGTTGAAAAATTATGAGAGAGAATGGGAAGCGATAACGTGAAAACGTGTTATTTCTTGAAATAAGTGAGATTTACATCTTTTCCGGAACGCGAATTCGTTTCGCGGTAAACAGTCTTTTCCTATTTTCGTCGGTAAGCTAAAGAAGAAATTCCCCGATTTTGCACGGTTTTGTGAAATACATATATAGGTTGGTTTTATTAAAGGAAATTTTTATGTAACCAAAATTGCAAACGACTCAATTCCGCTACCTTCCTTCATAAGAAGAGGACGTGGCTTCCAAACACACATTTATCTTTTAGCTTTCGGCATCAGATTGTACATTTGCATTTAGAACGATGTATATGGTTACCGACCTTTTCTTTAAATTTGAATTTGTGCAAGGAAAAACCAAAGGGTCAATCCTACGGGAGGTGAGACGATCATCAGAAACCTCAAGGCCTCAGCAACTCAGTGTTTTTTTAATAAAGACTTTTCGCTGACCTACTCAACATTCTTTCAGAAATATTTCTAGCTTGTCGGGAATGTTTTTATTAACCACACCCTTCGCCCCGCCCATTTATAATTAAATGAAGTGGCGAGGATGACTTGACTACTAGCCTTTCCTTCTATCGTAGGTCCCCCATCATTTAAATATTTTCTATGTAGGAATTTAAACGTAGCAGAGAACAATTAGATAAAGAAAACGAGGACGATAAGCGTTCTTCCAAAGGTCCGCAAAGAACACCTTCAGTGGAATCCACCAGATTTGGACCATCGGAATCACTCGCAACTACGCCCTGCTACGTGCCAGGTGACGATATTTTGCCGATTTTAGTCAAACAATCATCGAGCAACGGCAGTCATCATCATCACAGGAACCATCATCAGACTATTTACACGGTAGATGAAGAATTATCGCCGAAAATGTGTGATAGCGCCTGTCAAACCAGGGAGAGTCTTTTTACCACTCAAGAGTAAAAAACGTTGAATTTGTTTATTTAAAGGTAAATAAATCGTTTTTTGTTTTGAATGTTGATGCAGATACAGTTCGGGAACGAGCACCCCAAACAATGGTGGTAACAATAGCGTCCGTACGGATTCGCCACCGGCCCCGTTTAGCACGTTTGGCTACAATAGAAAGGATTGTGGCAGCAACAAATTTAAAGCGGAAGCCAAGATCGAAATGCATCACGACAAGTCGATGACCCCCACGTCGAAATATGATAAGAGGTATATCGGAGATAGGCATTAAAGTTGTTGTCAGTTTAAGTGATTTTTCTTTAGATACAGCGTGCAAACGACAAAATCCGCTCCCGATGTGATTGTGACCCACTGACATTTGCTGAAAGCAGCATCAGTTTCCGATTGGGAGCCGTACAAACGGAGGCACCCTATTCCTGGAAAATTTTTACGGTCGGTCCGATCTGAAACCGACTCTAACGTCTTCGAATCGCCACAGCAATTTTCTGATTTTTTTCCATAACAATTTTCGCTAAATTAAAAGAGTCGTTTGCGCAAAAAAAAATTCCAATAACTAAAATGACATTTTATAGATGCGATTCTAAAAGATTCACATAACGTGGCAACCTTAATTGGTGGGCGTGGCTTGTAATATATAAACTACATGTCTTTCTTTTTATTGCTTTGTTACAATGATCTCTTTGTAATTATTAGTAAATCAATGAACATTCGAGAACTAATTGCAATCTCGTAACGTGGTAATGTCACTTATTGGGCGTGATTATATCTCGACCTTTTTTACTGTTAATGTTCACGCTGCCACGTTAAAGACACTTGTTCTTTGAAATACGCAAACCGTCGTTCAATTTTCACTTTTATAGTTTGTTCCCTTGATTTTGTTTAAACATTAACACTATTAGACAATTTTGTATATTATCGTTATAAAAGATCTACTTCGAAAATAAAGTTTTTAAATAAATGAATTAAACATTGTTTTCGTATATCCGCTTAATCCTCATAAGAGGAGAAATGAACTTCATTCTGGTCTCAATCAGGGTCCAACGTCGCTCCATTTGCGGTTATAGAACACGTATCTAATTAGATTTCATTAAATCGTCAAAAAGATGATTAATCATAGAAGTTGGACAACAATGCCGCAGTATACAGACTTCACAGTTCTGTTGCAAATAGGGCTTAATCTCCTCGCGAAACACATAGTGTTTTTTATTCTCTTCGGTCACAATTTGTCGCACTATTTCCCGCTAAAACCCTTTTGCCGCATGGAAGTTAATTAATTAAATCGCTCCAGGATCCGCAGTAAATAGCCAACCACTATTTTACAATATTGGAGCGCGGCTGACGTCATTAATCTTCTTCTTTTACTATTATATTGGCTTAATCGACGCGCGATCGTTGTTTCTTGTCGGCAATAAATGTCATTCAAATGAGCTTTTAACCGGACGCGAATTACGTAATTACTGCACGCGTTTTACGTCATAAATTTGCAGTTCTCCTGTTAGCTGTTGCACGATTTCTTTCGAGTTGAGATAGGTATTGTTTGGAGCGAAATCTTTCGGGAAAGAAGTGAAGATTGATGGGGACACGCGCCAACGGGCTTTCTCATCGTCATTACCACCATTTTTGCGGCAGATGCACATTATGTCAGCGGGTATGACTAATTTAATGCAGCAGAAAGATTAGCATCAGTAATGCAGCGGCTTTTCTTTTGTTGGAAAGCAATTACGGAGCGAGGAAGCACGAAATTCAAGGTCTTGCCCTTACATTATTTCGTTCTTTTATCATTTTCAACGACGTTTTTAACGAAATTAAAGTAAAGTAAAATAAGACCAGAAAATTACTTAAAGAAATAATTATTTTTTGAAAATATCTACATACTTGGATATTTAAACGCCTTCTTGTGCCATACGATATTCGTAAACGCTGCCGCGTTCCACAAAAGTTTTTTTCTGAATTTCGCTGGACACCTCTAGAGAATCCGGGTAGAGATGAGAACTGGGCGGTCCGAAACCTCCACCACCAGGTGTATGAAGTTTGAATGTGTCCTGAAAATTAAATGTGCCAGTTTTAATGGTAATTAGAGCGATAACCATAAAAACACTCTCCACCTACTACGTACTTGGTCTCATTAAATTTTATACCCACTACTATATACATACATATCCTTAATTTGCTAGGCTTGAGTTGATTTTATTGAAATTCAGTGTGGTAAAACGTTATTAAAATGGAAAAAGAAAAAGAAATTTTTTTGTTTTAAAGGGATAAAGATTTCGAAGAATGATCTTTAAATTTTACGACAAAAAATCCTCTTTCTCCATTTAGGATAAAACACGTTTAAGAAACTGGAAAAGCCGTTGTTCCAAGCAACGGGATCACTGCAAATTCGCGCATTCGAGTCTATTAATTTTCTTCGCTCGCCCCAAACCGGCCACGGCAGGTTATTAACAATAAATTCTCAACGTCCTATTAAAGACAATTTATCTGGATTTAAACGAGAAGAGGACATGCATGTGTTCGGTCCTACAGCCGGAGCAAGGCGATAAGTGGACAAACGACGTCAACTACGTCAACAAAATATACTTTATGTCAGATTAAAACGTTGTTAATGAAGAAAGACTTTTAACGGACAGTTCATAACGATGATGAACTAAATGGAAGTTTTTTTCATGTCCCTTTAGGATTGTTTTATACTTTTTAATTCCAGGAGAAAAACTCCGAAGTCGTTTGTCGACTTGGAAACAGTTTATTTTTCAATGTTGCTCAGTGTCCTTAGTTTAATACCAGACCGACAGCCAATAAAACAAAGCGCAACAACATCTCTCGTAGAGTTTATTCCATTCTTTCGTTTCACAAGAAAAAGACAAAGAAAATGGAGAAACCGCATTGTATGCACTCACTCTTACCGCAAATAATTTAAAATCAATTTAAAAGTCACAGTGCGATCGACGAATCGTAAAAGGAAAAACAACCCCATATTCCAACCGCCACATCACCACCACCAACCCCAATATGTAGAAAAGTAAATCAGGATACGTCTCTGGGATAAATCATTTTAACCTCTTCCTGAATTCCTGAATTTTACAAATATCGTATATGTATCTGTGTACGCAGTTTCATAGAAACATGTAGTAACGCCGTATGTTCTTGGAATAATTAATTTTAATTAGGTTTGCAATATCACATTCTGTTGAGAGTTATAAATTATTGAATGTTCTATTGTTGTACTTATTGGCAAAGACACACTGGCTTGCCTTCATTTTAAATTGTAGGACGGTTAAAAAGAAATATATTAAATCTTATTCGAAGCTGGCAGCCTGTTATCTTTTCTAGTTAAGAAGAGGCCACAGATCGTTAACAATTTTTGTTGGTTTAACATCATAGCAAGTGAAAACGCTTTTAAAATCGGCTGCATATATTACTAGCTAGCTGACTATTGTCCCTCATTTTTCACTGTCTTGCATACGAAAATAAATGATTTTTAATAAATCTGACATTTTGGGTACTATAATTGATAGTTAAGACGTACTATGTATCGTTCACGGTACAGTAATCGGATGAAAATAAATTCAGTAAAGTTCTTACCCCTGGTGCAACCGCGACTGCCGTTTTCGGACCGAGATTAATCGTCCTTCCGTCGGCCCTAATCAAGAAATTGAGTCCTCTGGACCCTGGGCCGCCACCTGAAAAAAAATACGGACGTACTGAGTATGAACGTTGAATAAATGATGACCGAGCGGAAAAATTTGACTGAAACTCAATTTTAGATTGACTCGTAAAGCAACTTGGAACGAAATTTCTTTATTTTATTTTTCTACCATATACAGAGTTGACCAAATAAAGGAAAAATAAATATTCTATTCAAGAATCACTCTGTAAATATTTTATTTAAAACGAATAATTTCCCAGAAGACCCACTGAAATTTTCCTAAATAATGTACCTACTATACTATATATAATAAAGAAAAACACGTTGGATTAGCTTTGATTGATTACATCCCTACTGTTAATCAGTTAATGTGACTTCGGGCATTATCGACTCGCCCAGTAAATATTCATCATAATAGTTCGGGGGTCATCGGCGAGTACGTCAAGGATGACTCGCTTAAATCAATCAAAACGATAATGCATGGACCTGGCGCTGGGGCCTTTGGACAGTTCCAGGTTCAAGTGTCGCTGTCGGTTTTTCCATTCGCGTAAGCATCGCAATGGCCATTGGCAACGTTGCCGGATGCCATTAATAATGCCCGATTAACTTGTCAAAAGTCATCGAATGAAAAACAAAAAAAATATCGATAAGATCAATGGGTTCTATACGCCGTTCACCATGCTGGTGAGTGAATGCAATAAATATGGTAATGACTTTGGAATTCTCTCTTTTACCGCTGCAATAGTCGTTTATTCTAATGGAAAGTTAGCTTGAATGTCGTCAGGAAAACAATGATCCAAATGGTCGCTCAAATCAATAAATGTCGTCCACAATGGACGGGCTTTTCCTAGAACTTAGGTTTTCTATAAGTATGAGAACAATACGCCGCTGGTTTATATGCACAAATGTAGTATATATTACAATCAGTGGAACTATAAAGGATGCGAATAAGGTATATGACTCCCATAACAATAATGGTGGATAATGTGTCCACATCCCCGCATATTTTCCCCGTAAATTAAGGTCATCCTGACGTATCAGCCATTAAACATTTCGCCAAATTTCCGTTAGTGTGACACGTTTGAATGCGCTTCATAGTTATGGTTACCATGTTCAAATGTCTGAATTTCACTAATCAGCACCTCCGCTTATTACGTACCCTTCAAACCATACGGTTGTAAAACTCGACGTTCAGTTAAGACGGACAAAGTTAACGGTGTTCTGAACATCAATTCCCTAATCACGCCTTCGCCTCCTTTGTAATGTCCTGTACCACCACTGTTTTTTCGTAGCGTGAAGGTCTTTACATGTACCGGATATCTGCGCTCTACAATTTCCACATCAGTTATTCGCGTGTTGGTCATGTGGGTGTGTACACCTGAACAACCATCCCACGAAGGACCCTGCAAGTGAATCAAAGATTAGGCAATCTGATTTGTGAATATTTCAGTTCTTACGGCGCCACTACCGCCCGCGACGGTCTCGTAGCAGCCCCACTTCTCGTTTCCAAAAGTTATGTTGTTCATGCAGCCCTGAGAAGCGGCACATGCACGAAATGCTCCCAAAACTACGTCCACAATCCTTTGGGAGGTTAACACATTACCTCCAACCACTGCTGCATCTTCACTAGGATCTAAGAGAGATCCTTTCGGAATCACCACTTGAACTGGTGCCAAACAACCCTAAGAAAAAAATCAATTACACTTGTAATTTGAAATCGAACGTTCTCTTGTTACTTGATTTAACGGAACATCATGACCAACCATGCATCTAAGACAATAAATCAAAGCGGACAAAACTACTGCGCGAGGAGCGTTACAATTACCCCACACTTCTGGACCTGAACCGCTATAGAATCATAGTAATCTTGTACAAAAATAAACAGAAAAAGGGTTTGACTTACGTGAAATCGCACAAGGCCGAACCAGATTCCTGTTCCAAGGAGACTTTTAATGATATAGGAGAACCGTCATCCATGCGATCTGTGTAAGTCAATTCGGCGGAGCCAGTCCGTGAAATCGCTTGTTTAGCAACTTCACGCAGCATATCGCGTACCGCTAATTCAGCATTCGATTGGATGTGATGCATATAAGCTTGAACGACTTTTAAACCGTATTGGTCAATTAATTCACACACCTAAGAGACAGAGTAAATCGATATATGTATTTTTCCGATTCTAAATAGACAAATCCCCTGATATATAAATAATTGAATTATGTTTTCAGTATCATCTCTTGTGTTCAGGTAAATATTGAACAGAATAATTAATATTTAAATATGTGGAGTGTTTTTTCCGCCTGTTTCGACTCACTGAGCCGTTAATCGCCATTAAAATATTACAAATTGTGCAAAATATGGCCGTAGTTAATTAGCGAACGGGTGGAGGTGTCGATTGAGTTGACGGAATAATAATTATTTTGGGCAATGGTCAGCTTCGTAGATGATTAGTAATTTCACTCTAGCTGGATATGCAATTAATAATCGGTAATTGGCCCATTTCCTGAGACAACTACCTTTAACTCTGAATTGGCCAGTCATTTTTATAGAAATAAAATACTCCGTCTAATTACAACCGTGGTAATGAAAACTCTTAAAATTACCAAGTCGATCCCTTTTTTATTGGCGGCCACTTGAGCTCTTAAATCGGATATATTGTCCTGCACATTTCGTCCCCCGGCTGCCTTAATAGCATCGGTAATCTCCTTCTCCAAAAACCTATCGTTTTCGACTAATAAAAACGACTTAAAGGCTGCGCCCTCTTGCGACAAACTAGTAGAATGCGGTGGCATAGACCCGGGAGTAATTCCCCCGATGTCGGCATGATGACCTCGACTCGCCACAAAGAAAATCGGATTTTCTTCGCCGCTTTAAAAAGAAAATTAAACCGAAAAAGAAAGCGTTGCCATTTAGAGATAAATCGTACACTTACGGATAAAACACCGGAGTAATTACGGTGAAATCTGGTAAATGCGACCCGCCCGCAGCCGGATGATTGGAAAGAATTACGTCCCCCAGGTGAAACTTACCTCGGGTGTTCATTTGATATTGCACAGCTTCCTGCATCGCCCCCAAATGAACGGGGATGTGGGGCGCATTTGATACTAAACCGCCGTCTTGTCCGAACAAAGCGCATGAAAAATCCAAGCGCTCTTTGATGTTTGTGGAAATTGATGTACGTTGTAAAATCCTGATGGGTGGTTTTAGCGAAATTAATTTGTACAACAAGGCGGGGATCGAACCATCGTAACAAATGTATTGAGTTTCGTCCACCCGGTACACTTTACATGAAACTCACCTGCCCATTTGTTCGGCGATACTCATAAATCGATGGCTGAATATACTCAGCTGAATACTATCCAGTTCCGGGCCGATTTCTTTAACTTTCCCCGTCCCAATTGTGATTTTAATATCACCCTTTCCGGTAATACTGGCCGTACAATCGGGTTCCACTAATATGGTACTCAATTGGTCCATTATAATACACGGTCCTAATGGAAAAATGTTAATTAATTTGTCCTTGGAATGTTTTAAATTCAATTTCAAGGAAAACCTTATACAGATGGAAGAAGGGAGCCGTTACGTCCCTAGTAAGTAATTTCAATTAAAGTTCCCTGAGCCGCGGCGACAACATTATGTGAAGTCGGTTTTGTTATGTAGAGGTTTTCAACCACCCCTTTTGTTGTCAGTCATTAAATTAGAAAACTTTAATGGCCTTTTTAAAACGAAAGTTCACCATATAAGGTTGAAATTCGAAGCAAAATTGAGAATAGTCTTCGAGAGAATCGCTTTGTAACAAAAGGAATCAAAGATTCGACGAAATAATATGATTACCAGTTAACGTTTCGCCTCCATATAGATCCTTCAATTGAAACACCTTCGTATCCAAGTAACCTCCATCCTCAAAGTATACCTTGGTGATTTCAATGGTTTCAGCTTCGCCAACAGATCTTCCAATTATGCCTTCCGTATCCACAGCACTTTTCCCAACACCGCGAACCTAACACAACAAACTTCAGCATATCAATCTAATTTTTTTATGTACAACTGACCCTGATATCATCAACGATGACATTCCGTTTCGCAATTAAAAATCCGAATTCTGCCTTATATCTGTCTACAAATGATTTGATAAAGTCACCATGTCTTAGATCATTCCCAAGGGATGGTGGACACATTAAAGGGCAATCCGTGCCGTCGTATCGCATATGCAAATACGGTTCCAATACGATATCTGAGTCCGAAAACCCTTGTCGTTGCAATTCCTCAGTGCATTGACGTTTCAGTTCATCGAAACGGGCATCAAAATATTCGAAATTGTCCGGCGCGTAAATTTTGCCACAAGATTCTTGAGATTCGTGCACCACATCCGCCAAGGCCATTCCATAGGCCGATAGAATACCTTGAATTTTGTCATGAAATTTATGGAAATTTCGTTCGAAAGAAAATTTACCTGCATATTTATGAACAAACACGGTAGTCATTCCAAGTGACCGAGCGATTGCGCAAGCGTGCTGACCTCCTGCACCTCCAAAACATGCCAAAGCATGTCTGGAGGTGTCGTAACCCTTGCCTTGAGTGAGCGCTCTAATAGGACGACACATTGCTTCGTTAGCAACTCGAATAAATCCCATTGCCACCTCCTCCACCGACATCTTTTCTTTTTACTTTCAAGAAAATTATTGATCTCTTTGGTTAACGCTTCAAACGCTTTGACAGTACTTGCTTTGTCCAGAGGCAAGTTTTCATTGGGACCAAAAATTTTAGGGAAAAATTGTGGTAAAAGACGTCCCAATATAAGATTTGCGTCAGTAACAGTTAGTGGACCACCCTTTTTGTAACAAACCGGTCCTGGATGAGCCCCAGCCGATTCGGGACCTACAACAAACATTCCCGATCTAAAGAAAAGCATGGATCCTCCACCAGCTGCCACGGTGTTCACATCCAATTGGGGAGATTGAATAGTTACTCCAGCAGTTGTACTTTCGTAAACGTGTTCGTAGACACCATCGAATCTGGACACATCTGTGGATGTGCCACCCATATCAAACCCGATTACTGGCAATTCAGTTTCTTTTTTCCACGTAGTAATAGCATACCCAACAACACCACCTGCGGGTCCAGATAAAATCGCTCTTGCCCCATTAAAATGTTCCATTGGAGTCAGTCCTCCATCACTTTGCATGAACAACACCCTCGTACCTTCCAAGTTATTTTTAAAGCCACTCCGAAAACTTTCAAGATATTTCTTGACATGTGGCGTTAAGTATGCATCTGCGCAAGAAGTAAAGCCTCGGGGTACGATCCTGGTCATGGCAATAACATTATGAGATAACGAGACATGTTTAAAGCCCAATTCAAAGGCAATTTGACCGATTTGGTTTTCGTGTTCGAAAAATTGGTAGCTGTGTGCCAGAGCTACTGAGATACTGTTGATTCCTTTCTCTTTTAATTTTGAAAGATCTGTTCGGACTGACTCTGGGTCTAGTTCTTTTGTAACATAGAATCTTTCACCATCAGTGTTGCCTTGCACGATGCGCCATTGTTGCGTTAAGTCATCACTAAGCTGACAAGCAGTGGGCAGGACTGGAATGACTCTACAATCCACTTCAATCACATCCAAATAAAGAATCTCTGGACGTCGAATATTCTGGAAATTTAAGAAATCGCAAATAAATAAATTCGATGAGTTAGCACGGCAAGTTCAAGGGATCATTACAATAAGTCACAGTGGCGGTTCGTGACTTCTGAGAAACTGCCAGTGGTGTTGAGTAAAAATGCGGAAAGTGTAAAAAGTACAAAACCGATCAACGAGGATCCGTTATGAATACTCAGTTGGCATTTAACGCGTTAATGTGTTCAAGTCTTACTAAAAAAATGTATAGTGACTTCGCAGTGTTTTGTGAAGCATTTATTGTTGAACCGCCACTGACATGTTGCAGAAATGGCACATTCGTGCAGAGTCTACCTTTTAAAAACCCCATTTATAACACATAAATCTGTCTAGGCAAATAATGGAGGAGTTTTATCTGTACGTGTGTGCCGGCGTGCGTCCGTTCTGGATCGATCATTAAATTTGTCAAAACATTTTTATTCGGGTGTAAAAATATTGAGTGCCCGCCTAGGGGGGGCTCCGGTTCATATCAGAGGAACGGGGGAGTCTTTTGTAGACGTTAAATAACACGCGTTTTACGTGCGCAGAAAGCCAAAACGAGGCCTCCGCATTATTATTACCAACCAGTTCGAATATTTTCGGCCGAGCTTGATTTCCTATCAACAAAATGTCCTTGAAGCCCTTATTGGTGACGAAGGCCATTTTTTCACCTTTCCGCTCTAAGAGGGCGTTCGTTGCCACCGTCGTTCCCATTCTGATCCATTCGATATCCGTATTATCAACGTTTCCATTCGCGTCGATATCTTTACCAGATTCCTGGCGATAAAAACATAAAATATTATCTTTAAGAAACTGGAAAGAAAAAAAGATAGTACTTCCAAGAGGATTCTTCGTATACCTTCGGTGGGAGCGTCTTGGTAATGTTGTGGATCTTCTGACAATAATTTAAGGACGCGAATCTTACCGTTAGGGCATAAAGCGAAGACATCGGTGAACGTACCTCCTCGGTCAATTGCGAATTTAAATTTTTGCGACATTTTTCTGTAACAGGAAAATGAATTATTAATTTTTGTTTACACTGCCGCCAGAGTTTCCACTGAAACATTAATATTTAACCATCAATTTTAATAATCACCTCGTTTAGTTCATGTTAAATAAATATTTGAGAGAAAACAAAAAATTATTTAACGTTATTAAAACTAGTAAAGCAGTCTGATAAGATAATTAATTTTCTGTTGTTTTGATATTTAAATAGTGATATTGAACATAAAGGCGTGTACATCTTGAAAGAAATACTGTCTAAAACGGATTTGGGAATTTAGTCTGTACCAGACTTAATATTTAAGTTAAATCGTAATGTGAGCATAGACAACTAGAAATACAATTATTGTCAATTAAACTATAGTGTACTGTTCTAACCAGAGAGGGAGCCACGCAATTAAAAAATTTAAACTGACGATAAATTTCACACATTAGGACATTTAATTCATAGAAAAACACTACAACTTTATAACTCTCCTTCTAAATAAACTAAAATGACTTTTCACATCCAAAGTATTTTCTTTTCTTAAAAAGAAAAATTGGTAAATTTACGGAGACACAATCGTTAGTGTCAAAAGCGTGAGGTTCAATTATTTTAAATATGTCGTATCGAATATCGACTTCAAATCAATGAAATTAAACAAAAAATATGAAACATATTGTTAGGAACATGACAATGTCAGTAATTGTCACAAAAGAAAATTTGTAGTTATAAGTACGTAATCCAAACTTTTTTGCTATTTTGTCATATCCAATATCGGTATGTGAATAAATTATTGCGAATAATTTTTCATTAACTGACTTCCTGTGATAAACCAAAAAAAGGATAAGAGATTAGACGTCATGAGTGAAAAATGCGTTCGAACGGGTCCTCAGTGTCAAGCGCGAGCCGCCTGCTTCGATTCGACCGGCACGACAACGAAGACGGCCGTGATGGAAACGAAACCGCACTTAACCTCTGAAGCAATCTGGCAAAAAATACAGGATTACTACAATTCCAAGGGCAAGAATTTGGTCATCAAAGATTTGTTCGCCCAGGATCCAGCTAGATTTGAAAAGTTCAGGTGAGCAACCTTTGATTGTTTCTATGATTCGAGTGTCGTTTGTTTTTTTCAAGTCACCTCTATGTGACCTTGATGGACAATTGTAATTTTTAACTAACAATAAGCGATTTTCCTTTAAATACAAAATCACGTTTACATACCTGTGAAAGAAAACACACGAGCAGCTGTCACAAGAAAAACAAATGACTTATTTCTTCTTATCTTCACCAGTGGCGTCTCTCGTCTTTAATGAAAAAAATTCATTTGCAGCTTAATACTACCAACCCCTGCAGATGGAGACATTTTGCTCGACTACTCCAAAAACCGTATTGATAAGGACGGTCTTGGCCTCTTATTTCAATTGGCCAAGGAACGGAACGTAGAACAGGCCAGGGATGCTATGTTTGCAGGCGAAAAAATCAACTTCACCGAAGATAGAGCGGTTCTTCATATAGCTCTACGCAACCGTTCCAACAAACCAATTCTCGTAAATGGGAAAGACGTCACGCCTGATGTGAATTCAGTGTTGGAACACATGAAACAATTCACTAATTCGGTATTGAGTGGCCAGTGGCGTGGCTACTCGGGCAAACAAATCACTGATGTGGTGAACATTGGTATTGGAGGCTCAGATTTGGGTCCTCTAATGGTTACTGAAGCTTTGAAGCCTTTCGGAACAGGTTTACGTGTACACTTTGTTTCAAACATCGATGGAACACATTTGGTGGAGGTTTTGAGAAAAGTTGATTCTGACACCATTCTATTTATCATTGCATCTAAAACGTTCACCACTCAAGAAACGATTACTAACGCCACAACTGCCAAGGAATGGTTCTTGAGTTATGCCAAAGACGTATGTTGCCCTGTTTTGTTTAAATGCTGATCATAATTTAGAATTTTTAGCCTAAAGCCGTTGCCAAACATTTTGTAGCTCTCAGTACAAATGAGGCTAAAGTAAAGGAGTTTGGCATTGACCCAGCGAATATGTTTGGCTTTTGGGATTGGGTCGGAGGCAGATATTCTTTGTGGTCCGCCATTGGTCTCAGTATCAGTCTCTCAATAGGATTTGAAAATTTCCAAAAGCTACTTGAAGGTGCACACTACTTGGACAACCATTTCAGGAGCGCTCCTTTGGAGCAAAATGTAAATTTGCAATATCACTTGGATCGATTTGTTTTAAAAACCATACCTTTTTAGGCTCCAGTAATTTTAGCATTGTTAGGAATATGGTATAATAACTTCTATGGGGCAGAGACACATGCCTTACTGCCTTATGATCAATACCTTCATAGATTTGCTGCCTATTTCCAACAGGGCGATATGGAAAGTAATGGAAAATATGTCACCAGAAGTGGAAAAAATGTAAATTTGATCGCATAACTAAAAGAATTGCGTTTTCAATGGTGGTTCTAGGTTGATTATAGTACCGGCCCTATAGTATGGGGAGAACCCGGTACGAACGGACAACATGCTTTCTACCAATTAATCCATCAGGGTACCAGAACCATTCCTGCCGATTTTATTGCACCGGCAAAAACTCATAATCCCATAGGGTATGTCTTCTGTAAAATTTAATACTTATTTAATATTAAAATATTATTGCAGCAACGGTTTGCACCATCAAATTCTACTTGCCAACTTCTTGGCCCAAACTGAAGCTCTTGCCTTTGGAAAGTCGGCGGATCAAGCTAAAGCGGAACTAGAAAAGGCTGGATTGCAAGGCGAGGCATTGGAAAAACTATTACCCCACAAAGTGTTCCCAGGCAATCGTCCCACTAACAGTATAGTGGTTCGAAAAGTTAATCCATTCACATTGGGAGTTCTCATTGCCTTGTACGAGCACAAGATTTTCGTTCAAGGAGTAATTTGGGATATAAACTCATTTGATCAATGGGGAGTGGAGCTGGGCAAGCAACTGGCTAAGGCTATTGAGCCTGAATTAGAGAACGATGATCCCGTTTCATCGCACGATAGTTCCACCAATGGTTTGATTAATTTTATTAAGGATATCCGTCGTGGGTGAATTTCAATAGAAAAGTAATGTTAGCAATGGGATATTTGTCAATGGTTCTGTTGGCCATTTTTTAGAGTAATGTTTAATAAGCATGTATTTATTTGGTGTAATTTTGTTTTAATTTTAAATAGACACAGAAGACCTCACAAGAATAAATTGTTTTTAAAAATCCCCTTTTTTCAAACAGCCAATTCACTACAAACTGACAGGGAAATTCTACTCTACTATTTACAGAGGGAGTGATCGTTTTAAAGCAATAAAGGGCATCAATAGAAGAAAGAAGATGTGATTGACAGAAATTACCGCTTTTTAATACACCATATTAAGTTAGTATTGAAAATGGGTCAACTCTTAAGTAATTGTACATTTCTACTTTGACCACCCAAATTTCCCGCACTCTAAAACGTCAAAAATTAATAGTTGTAATGGCGTTTCCAAGATGAACTATTATTGTTCATGTAATTATTTTTTTGTCATTTATTTAAAAAAGCTTACCTTATTTCATACTCAGTTTAATGATACTTCCAAAAAACGATAAAATACGAATATAACATCGTTTTTATGCAATAATAACACTCAAATGCAAAGTAAATACACTAATAGCGTTTTCCTTTGGTTGCACTTTTTGGCACTCAGTGTATTTCTATCCTTTATTACTGAAGGTATTAGAAAAGGATGAAAATACACTGAGTGCCAAAAAGTGCAACCAAAGGAAAACGCTATAAAATATCCGACAATAAATATAATTAAATGGCCGCGAAAATTATTACTAGTGAGCAGAGTTGCCAACATAGGGCTCATTCGGCTCGACGCCCTGGACATTCGGAGTTTCAAGTTTTTTTTTTTGACAGTCCATGTCCGTTCTAGTACGTTATTTTTACGGCTTTGAGTGCACGCTGTGTTGTAAAAATAACGTTCTAAAGCAGACATGGACTGTCAAAAAGAGAAAAACTTCAAATCCCGAATGCCCGGCGTGCCGAATTGCACGAGTCTAGATCGTTTTTCAATACTAAATAGAAAACTTCTTATTTTATATCTTTTTCTTGATTTAGTAAAGATATACTTACTATTTTAAACCTCATTTGATAATGGGAACTGTAACAAAATTTCAGTTCAATTATTAATTTCGAAATAAATGGAAGGCTGTAATTTTGTTAAGGTCATGTTGAAATTGTTTTTGTAGAAAAAAAAACTGTTTATAAATATTAAAATCTTAACTTTTTACATGTCAATAATGCCAATAAAAATCTGGCAACAATGTTTTATTTTGACATTTAAGATATTTAAGACGTTATGAAATACTGAAAAGTTCTTACAGATTATTTTTGTTATGAGTTTCTATTGTTGGAAAACATTTATTTTTTTAAGTGAATGTGCCCAAAAATATGCAACTGAAAATAGTAAGGCAGTAGTAGCTAGAGAAAGAAAAAAACAACTTTGCTTGAAAAAGAAATGAATTCCCTTAAAGTTACAAAAACTCTTCCATTTGACAAAGTAACAGAGCTCAACTTCAAGCTAGAAATCACGAAATATCAAAAGGCAAAAATTCTGAAAAGGTGGAAACTCATTTGAACGCTCCTTTAGTTGAAAATGTTAATAGATTGCAAACTGATTACGAAGAAGCAAGAAATGTAGATAAAGCTATTAAAATATTAGGATATTGTTTATTTTTTATTGTTTCGCTTTTAAAATACTAAATGCTTTTAGTGGTACTTCTGATAATGCGGACAACCATTCTGAAAAAAGATTGAAGGCAGTATATACAGCATATGAAGAAGAAAACCTGAAAGAATAGAAATTAAAATAATCAACTGTAAAGCTATTGCAGCTGAAGCAATTGACCCTTAAAGCATGGCATAAGACTTCGGAAAATATCTGTACACCAACAAAAAGCGGCTGTGTGGGCTGCAATTATTGAAGGTCTAAATTGGTCTGATATTTTTTTGATAAAACTTTAACCAGTGACAGTTCTGCAAAGTATCTTGGTATCAGAATTAATTGAAACAATTTCAACGCAATTCCATAACCTCAACCAAAGAACTTATTTATCTTTTTCTATAATTGAATGGCTAGCAAGATCTCTAACTTAATCCGTCTAGATTTTTATCTGTGGAGTTACTTGAAGTTGGGTTATGTTTCATTGTAACAAAGAGGTTAAAAAAAATATTTATCACGATTATGAAGTCCACAAACAATGAATCGATTATTTGAAAAAGGCAACATGTCCAAAAATATAAATTTTGTAGGAAAGGCAAAAAAACTAATTTTACGAATCCAAGATATAATTCTAATAATTTGCTTTTCATAGTCTTTTAGCGCCCTGTATTAGTAATAACTTCTTAAGCTTACAGACGCAAATTTCATTTTTGAACGTTTTTATTAAAAGGAAAAAATGTTTTTTGGACATGTTCCTTTTTCCAAAGAATCGATTCAAATGAAGTCGACATGTTTTTATATTTTTATTTTTAAAAAAATTGTAAGGAATGTTTAAAAAAGCAAGCAGAAAATATTTTGAAGTATCCGATTGCATCAAGAAGTCGGAAATCATAAAAATGCATTTTTATGATTTCCGACCATCCATTTTAATCATAATACATGGTGTTTGGTGCATCGTTGGTCAAATTGAAATGGGTGATAGACCTCATCATTTTAAGCAAAAAGGTTCCTATGAACATGGGTCCGGAAGTGCTTCGTTTCCGAGATACAAGGTATTAAAATTTAAGAATAAAGAACAGTTTTTATTTTTAATTTCCAAACGGCTTAAGATTTTTTAACGAAATTTGGTATACGAGTATAGCATATTAGTAGGTTTAATTCGAAAAATTACCAGCTTTAACCATTCATCACTGGCGGAGGTAAGAGTGTCATGTGTCACCACAATTTTTGTATGAATAAAATGGACACAATTTTTATTCAAATATTAAATATAATTATACAAAAAATACAGTTGAAACGGCGACTCATACCCCGTGCGTATATTATTTTTGCAAGTANTCGAAAAATTACCAGCTTTAACCATTCATCACTGGCGGAGGTAAGAGTGTCATGTGTCACCACAATTTTGTATGAATAAAATGGACACAATTTTTATTTCAAATATTAAATATAATTATACAAAAAATACAGTTGAAACGGCGACTCATACCCCGTGCGTATATTTATTTTTGCAAGTAATTAAAAAAAAAACAAAAACAGAAAATTTTGAATGAAACGTTGCCGATGACAGGTGCCATCGGGTTCACGACTAGATTGACTGGACGTGGTGCTACATTCAACAAATCCGTATGGGAATTCCTTCAGGCGTTGTCCTGGTGGAACCCTGTTTACACAGAAGGAAGTAGGTGTGTTTCTAAAAATATTTAATATATTTTAAAGAATATTTTTAGAACCAAATCAAGTGTGAGCGAGATGTATGAGACCAATACGTAACGTATATAACGTATATGTAATTATAAGGAAAAAGAAATGGAGGACCTCAATATCAGTTGAGAGCTCATTTTCAAACGAAGATACTTCAAAGAGACCTGAACGTTGCACTGAAAGCTCGACAACATCAGTGGCGAAATCAATAAAAGACATAGGTTCCATAGTAAAATCAGTATTCGAAGTCTATAAAACACAGAAAAGTGTAAAAGCAGAAAAAGACGAAGACGTGATTTTCGGCCAAATGGTTGCAACTAGCTTGAAAAGAAAAAGAACAAAAAACAAAAAAGAAATTAAGAAAAAGATTTTTCTTTGTTTAATGGAGGATCCCGATAATGAATAAACTTTTTTTAAGCATATTAATAAAGAATTTCAATTCATATTAATAAACAATATAAATGGAATGCTGTTAACACGACATGGTATTTCAAACTAAATAATTTTCTTTCCTTTTAATACCTCTCTGAACGTATTTCTCCTGCCATGGTACAGAGCCTTGTGGTAATGCAAAAAATCTTGCTAGACTGTCTCTAAGTTGAAAAGCACTTTTTTTTGCATTATTGCTTCACACTCTTGAGATGGAATTAAAAAAATCATTATTAAATGTCTAAGAGCGCCATTCTCCTGCCCTGAAATTTTCACTGTTATCAGAGTCTACGAAATTTGGTGGGCAATAACGTCTGTCATGTACACTCTTACGTTCCTCATCATATCGAAGGAAATTATGTAAAGCAATAGCGGCTAAAGTGTATTGCTCAACATTTTCCAGTTTCGCTATTATTGGTCCCTGAAATATCCTCCATCGAGCAGTCAATATTCCGAAGGAATTTTCGATAATACGGCTTGCCCTGGACAACCGATAATTAAAAAGTTGTTGGACCCTTCCCAAATGTCTGGATATGGTCGCATTAAAAAATCCTTTAGAGGGAAAGCTTCATCAGCGACAATCCAGTACGGATATACTTCTATTCCCACTTTACTTGGTTGCAGTAAGTTCATTTTATTTTGGTCCAACAACTTTCCGAATTTTGACCTTGCAAAATACCCTCCATCACTTTCAGAACCCATTCCTCCAACATCAATAGCAGTAAATTTATAGCTTGCATCACACATGGCTAACAAAACCATGGTAAAATAGCCTTTATAGTTGAAGAATTCCGTAGCAGTGTTAGGAGGGCACTGAATCCTGAAGTGTTTTCCGTCCAAAGCACCTTGAAAAGTTATTTCTTTGAAGGATAAAGTTATGTGCTTAGCAACAGATCAAACCTATACAGTGTGGGAAGTTCCATTTACTCCAAAACTCATCTGCGATTTTCAACAAATTGATTGTAGTAAATTTAGGAAACACTTCTTTTCGTAGAGCACTATATATGGCAACACAGATTTCATCCACCACTTTACAAACTGTATATTTTCCAATTCGAAACTGGAATGCCAACGTTTGTTGAGATGACCCTGTCGCCAAAAACCTGAAGAGAACGGTATACTATTGAATCCAAACAAAAGATGTAAACATTCTGAACTACTGTAGAGCAATTGTTAGTCGATGCTCTGGACTCAGCAGCTTTCGTTGGCTTTTTTTAATCAAATATGGGCCAACGATATGTAACAATTTATCAAATTGTTCAGTGGTCATTCTGGTTTATCGAAAAAACATTTATGTATCAGCCAGCCTCATTTCTTTCATTAAGTTATGAAAATCCTTGTTGAGATCGATTTCTATAAATTGGTCTCACCCACCACCTAAACGATCAACTTAAATTAACCGGATAAAATCAATTTCTCAATATACCTTCTTGGTTTCCGCTTTTTTAACCATTCATATGCTATGCACGCAGCAGAAAACGACATCCAAGATAATAAAACCATCAAAAAATTTTCATCATAATCAGTACCTGTTAATTCTGATATTGCGTCCATTTTTATCGGGAAATTGATCGCTTTGTTGATTATTATTATAGTTCATTCACGTTAAGAAAACAGTGTGGAGAAGCATAGGGACTAAAAATACGGCTCAGTGATTGGCTTAGACACGAGCCTGATTTACCCTATAAAATATTTTCTCCATGTGTTGAAGTTGTCATCAGATTCACATTGAACGTTATGATTTTTTTATCGTGTAAATTAGCCTCACTTAGCTCCACCCACCACTATTTTCTTAACGTGACCGGACTTTAACTAAGAAAAAAATGATTCGCCAAATTTTTAGTCAAAAAATGATGACATTTTTGTCATTGAAATCGCAACTATAAATGACCACACAGTGGTTCATAATGTGTAAATATATTTTTTTGTTTTCGTTTGTTATGTTACGTTATGGTTTTTAACGTACGTTAAGTGACTGTGAACGGCACTTTATTGTGAGCGATTAATTATAAATTCATCTTTTTTTCTTTTATTTATTATTAAATATTTATTTTTGTTATAGACGAAATTACGGACGAAACTTTGATGGAGCAAAAAAATGAATCATTTTTTTATCAACATATCATCAATGAATCATTTAAGTAAAATATATAGAAATTCAAATATGGTGTAGTGAGGGGAGCAATGGTTGCACTGATTCACTGTAAAGGGGCATACAACAATTGCATGCCCCCCTACATTAAAATTTTGCTTAATTATTAAGCCAAAAATTCAATTTAAACACACGTTTATGTTGCATAATGTATAGGTATAATGTTTCATCCCACTGTGCCACTGATTTGGGAGTGAACTGCAGCACTCCGCCCCGTTCGAATAAGTTTTCTCCTAGTCAGCCATTGGTTGAAAAAGTCAAGTTTATTTGAAGTGGGGAAAATATATACATATATTGATACCTTCAATGAAAAAGATTATAACTCAACAGATGTATGTAATAAACAAAAAAGAAAAATTATTCTAGAAAAATAGCTACTATCGTAGCTATTTTTCTGATAAAAATAATCAATTTGCACGTGCAATGTTATAAAGTCAATTACATATCATGCACTATTCAAATGAGCCCCTTATTTGCCAAGTGGTGTAGGTCCAATTTTCTACAAAAAAAAAATCATTACTGTCTGTTCAAATGAAAACAATATGAAATTTTTAGTGTTCATGTGGAGTTTTCTATAGACACAAACGCAAATTCTTCATTTTCCAAAAATTGTAAATTTGGACTTACACCACTTGGCAACTAAGGGGCTCAAATATTCATTGACGTGTTTCTCAAAACTATCATTTTCGAGGTACAATTTTATTCATTGAAGGTGTCGATATGTCCCATTACAAATATTTAATGAATTAATTACATATAAAGAGCCAGCAGGAAAAACGATGAAACTCCATTTTTTAACCGAAATAAAGTGTTCAATTTAAAATGTAGTACATATTTTTCAAGATGAATCTTCTGGTTCATTAAAAATCGAAATAAATGTTACCACTTCAAAGATATCTGCGTTAAAAGAATCATTCCATTAGGGAAAGATGATCAGGTTCTATGCGTAAATCGGAATAACGATGAAGTTCCACCTGTTCTATTGTTTAAACTGACTGACAGAATTTTTGAAAGTATAGCTTATTCGGGGTGTTGTTACTTCAAAAACGTTAATTTTATTATTGATAGTAAATTTTATTAGAAAGACCATACGGTAAAGTGATCAACATATTTCTGTTGTTAAAATGGATACATATAAGAGAAAAAAATCTTATGGCAGAAACACTCCTCTGAAAATTTAATGAGTTGGGAGTTTCATCGCTTTTCCCGTAAGCTCTTGATATCATAAATGTGTTATTAATAGACAGACATTTTTCAAGAAAAGTAGGACATTTTCACGACAAAAAAAGTGTCAATTATCTAAAAATTGGTTATTGGCTGGCTTGGAATCACCCCCTTTTTTGGTTTCACTCCCTAAACCTTGATCTTTGCAGCTAAAAAAAAAATACGTATTTAATATTTTGGTCTAAACTACTTCTGTGCCAAATTTCATTGCGATCTGCTAGTTTCACCTGGGACGGTTCCCTTGTTAGTAATTTAACTTCACAATAATAATAATTTAATTTCCATGTGATACTTTTTAGAACGACATCAAATTAACCCTTACCCGGCACCTCTGGATCATTCGTGTCCAACCAGTTTTTAAATCTTTGGTATACTTTTTTTCTATGTCTTGAATAAATTTCTGTCCCTACCCTAAAAAAAATTTAGGGTCCAACAATCATACCAAACCTAATGTTATTGAAAATTCTTCAGCCTTTGGTCTCAGTGCCATCTTTCATTTTATGGGTAAGTAGTTTACCAATATCTGACCAAGTCGACCCTAAGTGGGCTGTAATTGGCTATAATGTAAATTTTTAAAACATTTAAAATTAGTTTGGTCACAAAATATAAATAATACAGAAGCGAAATTCCTATTTGACACCAGTGGGTTCAAAATAGATAACCTTGAATTTCTCTGTGGTGGCTACTACACTGACAGAAATTTATTTATGAATCGAGAGAGAGTACGATGATCTACCACTGCATACACTGAGAAACAAATTTCGTTTTAATACATATATTGGGGATTGGTATGGTGGTCAGGGTTGCCAGATTAGGCGATTTTGCGCCAATTGGGCGTTTTTTGATAGAAATTTGCGACCAATATTTTTCAAAAATCGCAACTCGCAAATTGGGCGATTTTGGTTCAACGCAAAATAAAATGGTTTTTTCAATTGATAGAATATATATATAGTATCACTTATAAGAAAAAAGTAATAGGTCTTCATTTGAATAAAGGGATTATTTTTACCGGCCAGGGTTGTAACGGCTGAAAACGAGTTAACGGTTAAAAAAGTCAGTTTTGCCGCTAATTTATTGAAATATTCACATCATTTATTTGAGATGGGAAAGTGGGCAAAATATAGTAAAAATCACAAAAAGGAATGGGAACTGGAATCATCATTTAAAGGTAAGTGGAATTTCAATTTTAAATAGTTTTTTGTGAAATACTTTTAATCATTTGGTGTGAATGTTATGAATTTAACAATGTTGTGTTTACCTTTGGGGTAGTTTGGCGCTTTTGGGCGATTTTTAATTCTTAAATTAGCGCTACAACGAGAAAAAATCTGGCAACCCTGATGGTGGTAATAAAATGGCCACCGCGAACCTGTTTTTTCAAAGTTGTCACTTCTGTGTTATACGTATTCCGTGGTTTGGTATAGAGATGGGAAATAACGTTGTTTACAAGTAACGTTCGAACAGTTCCCGTTTCAAAAAAATAATGTTCCAAAATAATGTTAATGAGAAACGACTCGAGCACGAATTATGAATATGTAAAGTCTGTTTTTTTCTTGAATGGACTGTCATTATTAAATTTTGTTGGTAGTACTGGTCTAAAACATTGAGTAGTATATACAGGGTGTTTCATAATTACTTTTCGTAACTTTCAGATATATATCCTGGGGTTTAAATATGAAGAAAAGTTCATATAAACATATGTCCAAAAATGCTCTGTCTCAGAAATACAGGGTGTTAAACATTAAGAAAAAGAACATTTCTTTATTTTTTAGTTTCCAAGCGGCTTAAGATTTTTTAACCAAATTTGGTATATGAGTTTAGCATATTGGTAGGTATAACCCAAAAAATTACTAGCTTTAACCATTCATTGCAGTGGGAGAAATAATACATGCCACGTGTCCTCTTATTCTAAAAATTTTCCTGAAATATGAGATCCATGCCTCTGCCACTGCAATGAATGGTTAAAGCTAGTAATTTTGTCGTGAAAATAAAATCGCTTGCTATGGGTCTTTACTTTTATGCAGCTGCGAAAATCAATTTCTTTCAGTCATTTACCGACACTGAACATAAATGAAAATACCGCCACTTAAAAAATTCTAATTCTTTTGATCTGTTTACTGACTCTAAGAAGTTGAAAACCCGACACAAGTGTTTGTACTGGTCGGTAACGCCGGCTTTTTAGACCAGTAGCAAAAAACGCCGGTATTTTGAGGTACATCAAAGGGGTGTTGGCACCTATTAGAATATCTACGAACGGTGGCTCGGAATACGCGTCGAGCGAATTTCACCCTTAAGATGGTCGACCACATTTGCTGCAGATGGTACTACCGGCAGCACTAAGAAATTGATTTTCGCCGGTGCATAAAAGTAAAGACCCATAGCAAGCGATTTTATTTTCGAAGTGGTCGACCACTTTTACTGCCGATAGTATATTGCTATGAAATCTATCATTGTTATTATTAAATTGTTTATAAATGTGGAGTACATGGGGCTTAATGATATAAATGAATAATGATAAATAATAAAATTAATTTGATTAATTAATAAACTTTGTTATGCGCGTTATTCAATTCTTCTTGGTTCTATCATCGATCTACCAGAGAATATGGATACTATAAAAAGTCGCACTTCGTGTCAGCACCTTTGATGTTGGTTACATAAAGTTGAACCTCGCGCACCTTCAGCTCGCTACTTGAATGGTTACGGAAATAGTTAAAATGAGGTTAAATTACAGTTAAAATATGATGTAATCAAAAATAATAATTTATTTTTCATTATTTTGGAAATATTTATTATATTTATGTAATACATAAAACAAATTTTGAAGTTAAACTGGCGTGTTACCAAATAAGAATTAATATAATGTATAAAAATCCGCTAATTTATATTTTGTTAATGGAGACAATCAAAATTACTAAGTTACAAGACAAAATTCTAACAACAAAATAAAGAAATACATAAATAATAATAATTTTTTATTACAAGTTAGAACTGAGCACAGATAAACAAATAATAATTGAGTAAAGTAACAAAGGGGCTAAGTGCCAAAAAAGTGAAATTGAGATATTAACAAAAACTTTATATTTTCAACGTAAAGTAAGTACTGACAACTAAAGTTTAACCTTATTTTTCTGCCTTCAATATTTATCTGAGAATGGAGGCCGTTTGATAAGTTGTAGTTGGTAATACATAGAACCTTTTAAATTTAAAATATTAGTTTTCCATAAATTGGCACTTAGCCCTTTTGTTACTTCCACTACTCAATTGTAAAGTTAATAACACAGGCCTGCAAAATAAATACTTTTTTCCCCTTTCAAATGAAAATAGGTATTTCTTATAGAATTTGCAATGCTGAACCCAAATCCGGCCTCAGAATTGCTCTAGCACGTCAGAATTTTTAGATATTTACATCTAAACTTTCAAGAAATGTAGTTCTTGACCGCTTTCAAGAGCTTGTATTTCAGTGACAACATTTTTTTAATTAATTTTGATGAGTGCTCTGTATAGTGCAACTCTTCACCTTTAAAATGCATTGTCGCTTTTTATTATACAATTTTTTTTCATTGAGATATTCAAGTTTGAAGTTGAGCGAAAAAAGCATGTGCCGAGCTCCTCTACATAAGCGTACTGTGCACCTGTCACCTTAACACTTGTCAAATACACTATTTATTATATTAAAAATTCAAATTAAAATACACTCTTTATTAAGTTAAATTAGAAAATTTAGGATGAAGGAAAAAAAATTACTCAAGAAGATTTATGATGTCTTTTTCTACTTTCTTCAAAACTACTGTTTAATCTTTTCTTTTTAATCTTTTTTCTTCTTTTTCTTCTGGATTATATTCTACATTAAACATTCTGAATAAGTCAGGCATATCACAAC
>JABRWK010000001.1:1332736-1401029 GCA_013372445.1 Hypothenemus hampei | reverse complement strand
GTTGTGATATGCCTGACTTATTCAGAATGTTTAATGTAGAATATAATCCAGAAGAAAAAGAAGAAAAAAGATTAAAAAGAAAAGATTAAACAGTAGTTTTGAAGAAAGTAGAAAAAGACATCATAAATCTTCTTGAGTAATTTTTTTTCCTTCATCCTAAATTTTCTAATTTAACTTAATAAAGAGTGTATTTTAATTTGAATTTTTAATATAATAAATAGTGTATTTGACAAGTGTTAAGGTGACAGGTGCACAGTACGCTTATGTAGAGGAGCTCGGCACATGCTTTTTTCGCTCAACTTCAAACTTGAATATCTCAATGAAAAAAAATTGTATAATAAAAAGCGACAATGCATTTTAAAGGTGAAGAGTTGCACTATACAGAGCACTCATCAAAATTAATTAAAAAAATGTTGTCACTGAAATACAAGCTCTTGAAAGCGGTCAAGAACTACATTTCTTGAAAGTTTAGATGTAAATATCTAAAAATTCTGACGTGCTAGAGCAATTCTGAGGCCGGATTTGGGTTCAGCATTGCAAATTCTATAAGAAATACCTATTTTCATTTGAAAGGGGAAAAAAGTATTTATTTTGCAGGCCTGTGTAATTAGTAACCAACCTTTGTGTCACACAATAAACAAACGAATGACAAGCGTTGACGTAGTACGTCAATTTGTAGGCAAAATGAGAGCGGCGCGTTGAGGATGCGTAAGTTCCAAAAATGTAAAAAAAACGGTAAAGTGCGACTTCCTATAGTATCCATATTCTCTGGTTCTACGGTAACAACTTATTTGGTGAATCGGTAACGAAACATTTCGTTATTTTAAAATACCTGTTCCAAAATAACGTTACTGAAATAACGACCCACCTCTAGTTCGGTAACACTGACAGCAATTCTAACCTAACATCTTAGTTACCTTTTGTGGTTATCAAACATATATTGTTAAAGAAAAATTCGACTAATATAGGTAAGAAAACATATATAAATATAATATTAATATCATAAATTATTCGTATAAATTTCTATCCATTAAGGTCTAAATAACAAAAATGGGTGACCGCTATAATATTCACAGCCAATTGGAGCATCTTCAATCTAAATACATTGGTACCGGACATGCAGATACAACGAAATTCGAATGGTTAGTGAACCAACATCGGGACAGCTATTGCAGCTATCTTGGTCATCCCGATTTGCTTAGTTATTTTGCCATAGTTGAAAATGAAGCTAAAGCTCGCGTACGTTTTAATTTAATGGAGAAAATGTTGCAACCTTGCGGTCCTCCACCAGACAAACCTGAAGATTAATGAAATAAAATAAAACAGTTTTTTTATATGAATATTTGTTTATTAATAATTGGCTCAATTACTACTTTTTGGTAATTAACTGGTGCATTTTAATAGAATCATAAAAGTACCATGAACTGACTTCAATACACAAAACACCCACATGCACGCTTTCAATAAACAGTTTAGGAGCGAATACGGACCAAATAAACAGATGGTGTTTAAAAAGCACAATTGCAATAGACGTAGAGAGAATCACTGAACTTCGCAATGTGAGCATTGCATTCCAAAATGCTCTCGATCTCTTTGGGTTCAATTCTTTTTCAAGAAACGTCAAATGGAATAATACTGGAAAGGCATAGGTATGAATTAATACCTGCGTTACAACTACAAGTGGTTTATAGGTGTTTAAACCAACATAACCAACAGATATATCAATACTGGCCAAGGAATTTCTATGGCCCTGTAAAAAATAAAAACAATTTGCCAACAAATAATTGGCCAGTCTATGTTCAGAATTCATTTGTTGAGATAACAATTTGGCCATATAAATTCCAAGGGGTAACAATATAATATTGTGAGGTTTCATCAAAAGGGCACACAAAAAAATCCACGTGTGCTTGAAACTACATTCCTTGGGAAAAATGAACTGTTGTAAAATTATCAATGCAGAAGTCACCCTGCCAAGGAAAACGCTATGATATTGTACAGATTTTAAGCTAAAAATTAAGACTATTACTACTAATTGTAAGAAATGTACCCTGTAGTTATTGCTTCGTTCCCAAACTAATGTTATCAATAGCAACGTGAGACTGAAAGCAAAGAACCCCTGCCGCCACCACCAATTATCAGGGTTGTTAAGGATGTTTGCCCAATTATCCGTACTTTGGACAGAATTTTCTTCAGTAGAATTCAAGTCCATTACGAATCGCAACAAGAAAAGTACAATAAACATATTTAAAAATTCCTTTTGTTTACGTATTTGTCGAAATACGAGCACCATTAACAGCGTAACACTGGTGAAAATCCAAAAATAATGTTCTTCCTCAATGAAACTCGTTGATATGAACGTTAATGGATGCAAGACAACGATTAAAATTAAATATAAATCAATTTCAGTACCATTAAATGTTAAGGAAAACTTGAAAATTCGCCTAATTTTAACGATACTTAATAGAATTAAAAGCACCAGGAGGATCCCTAAGACAAGCGGATTATGGGACCAAAATTGTACCATAATGACTAGATAGTAAAGAAATATTTCGTAATTGTTTTGATCGACAAAGATCAGTTCAATAAGCGTCACTAATAAACTGAACATCAATAAAATTGGTATAAAAAGAGACCATAAATTTTGCCCACTGGAATCTTCATAGAGTCTTGCACTGATTTGGTCTGAACATTCCTCATATAATTTCATAATGACCTCTTCCAAATTTAATTGGCCATTCGCTAAGTACTGTTGATGATATTTGGTGGCCTCGACAAATTCCCTGGAGGTTCCATTTGTTTTCTTAATAAAATCTCAATATTATATCTAAGAGCGTATAGATATTCAGGAGGACTAAGATTCAGGAATCCACTATGCAACTTTCCTATGCTAGTGGATGGAATTGCCAATCCTAATAGAACTGCAAGATTAGCAGGAATGTCTGTTTGTTTAAAATTTGCAAACTCCCTACAGTGATGGCCCAAAGTAATAAAAGGTACCAGAGTTTCTGGTTCAGTGGTACCTCCATGTCCTGACCAACAAACTGTGTTAAACAGAAACAATAATAATAAGTTAGGAATTACCTCCTGAATCTCTCATGCCGTGATCGCCAGTGACTAAAATCAAACTGTTTTCCAATTTATTAAAAATACGATGGATTACTTCATCCATTTCCTGCAGTTTAGGAGGGACTCTATCGGAAAATGGCCCTAATACGTGCCCTATATGATCTAAACCTATGAAATCAACTACATAAAACTTTCCATTTTCAATTTCTTCACTTTTACCTAAATAATGAAGAATCATTATGTCCCAATTTTGGTGAATCAATTGAATATTAACATTTCGGGTAACATTTTCATCAACTTGTTCAAAATCCCATACAAAAAATGAATTAGTTCCCTCGTAATTGTGAAAAAATCCGGGAAACAATTTCAACCAATTGTCGTCACCATAAAAAACCATTCTCAGTCCCTTTCCTTTGGCAGAATGTAGCCAGCTATCTTTAAGGATCTCTGAACTTGCCAAGTTTCTCACCATGTCAATGTATTGGGGCACATCACCAGTTGTAAGGGCTTTAATTCTTGGTAACGTCACTGTAGGACTTTCCACGCTCACTTTATTAATACAACCATGATCACTAGCAAGTTTAGTTGTTAGTGGCATTAACTGGGCGCTCACAAAATCCCATCGCAATGCGTCAATAACAATTAGCACCGTTTTCTGGTAACGAGAAGGATACAAAGCAGTGATATTAATTGGAATACGGCCAATTTTTGTAGGAGGAGAGTTTTGAACGTTTAAAACAGTCGTTGGAATAGGAAAGAAATTGTAAAGAAATATTATGACTGACACTGTTAACAAAAAGGAGAGTTGAAACATTGTTCCTTTTATTTCAATATTACATTCGTTGTTTTGTGATTGAGCAAATACATAATCACTTTTAAATTGTTATCGATTTTTACTTAAAGTGCCCGGAACACTCAGGAAAAATATTAGGTTAGGTTTTTTGTTGCAAATTTGTAGGTGTCAAAAGTTATGAATAGTGTACAGAAGAAGAATGCCTGCGGTCTAATGACATTTCACGCTACTACGCGGTGAAGTTCCAAACTAAAAGATTTACCTGGTTGTCACATTTCTCACACATAAATGCCCTTTTACAACAATGCTTATTTCTTTTTTTTTAATAAAAATAATGAAACTTGTTGGAAATCTATTAATAACCGCTTTTTAATACCAACTAAAAACTGAACGATTACACTGGAAAACCAACATCAAATTCAACAATATGGCAACACTGATCACTTTTTTGGGTTCGAAAATGGCAGTGAAAAGTAGACTTTGACGAGCAGTTATGTGCTAGTGTTTATTGAGCTATTTTCTTCTATATATTGTAATTTTACAGTTGACTTTAATAGTAAAGGTTATTTTCCAGTTTCGTGGTAGTAGTTTTTCATTAAAAATGATAGTCGATCAGATAGAGTCATTTAAAAGCTGGCTGACAGCTGTTTTGAAGCCCATGTAAGTGCACATTAAAGGAGTAACGCAATAAGTTCTTAATTTTTGATAAAAAAATACATTTTGAATGGTGTAATTGAATGTCAACTGTTCTCAATTGAAATGGGCAGAGTCCCAAAGTTTTTGCGTAAAACATTTTGTGGAAAATTAGATCAACATAACCTCATTTATTTTTTTCAACAATGTATGTGTTTTATTAGGTGTGAAGCTGATCCGGCCGCTTTAGCGAAATATGTGTTGGCTCTTATTAAAAAGGACAAATCCGAAGCTGAATTGCGAAAAAGCATGGTTGGACAGTTGGAGGTTTTCTTGGAGGGAGGTAAGATGACTAAAAATAAATGTTCATTCCTCAGCTATTTTTGTGTGGTAACCTACCACCCACTTGCATTTTTGTTTTATTTACCTACAAATTACACGATTATTATATCCAATGATTATTTTTTACAGAAACGGAGAACTTTGTCAATTTGGTTTTTAACACCTTAACTACAAAGGAATATATTGCAACGCCAGTGATTCCTAATGCAAATCCGCCTAATCCCAACGTTCCGACGAAATCTAAAGATGTCTTACCTCAGGTAATTGAAAACTCCTATATTGACCATGTAAATGTTAGCTCCTACTTCAACGTTTATACCTTTTTACAGATTTTTCTTGCAAAAAACAATAGTTTTGCCCAAAAAAATGTACAAAGACCCTTTGTAAGTCTTCTAATGTTATTTTGTCACATGTGATTTTAGACTTTTACACATTTATTGTTATTATCACTGTTGTTTATAAGCACTAAAGTTTACAGGGGGGTTTAGTTTATTATTGACATTCGACAAACTATATTCGAACTTTTTTCTCCTTGTAAATGTAATAAAACTTTTAAGAATGAAAAATTCAATCATTTTATTGTAGGGAAGAGACACCAAAGTGATAATACCACCCAGTGACCTACCCAATCTTAGTGATGTAGTAAATGGTAACAATTCCGAGAAAAAAGATATTAAAAAGGAAGTGAAAAGTAGAAGGAATTCAGAAAATGGCGTAAGTACTACATTCTTCTAAATAATAAAATTCGGAAAATCTTACAGTTTTTCCTCAAGGAAAAAGAAGATAGACCATTTCGGAGACGTTCTAGACATCGTTCCTTGTCTCGCAACCGTTCAAGATCACGATCGAGATCCTGGGATCGCATAAAACGATCCAGGTCGAGAGAGAAATCCCGTGATCGGGATGTCCATCGCATGGAACGAGATAAACGCGATAGAACGAGATTATGGCGAAATAAGTCGCCTGTCAGCCGACGGTATGACAGGAGACGTTCAAGATCGCCCAGAAGTACAAGTCCGATTAGGATGCGTTCCAGATCTCGCAGTCCGCGTCACACTCATAGAGGCAGATTCAGGCACAGCCGATCAAGATCGAGATCTTTGGAAAAGCGAGACAGAAAGGATTTGAAGAATATGTCAAGGTTAGTGGAGAAAATAATTGAAAATTAAGTGAAGTAAAAAAAATGTTATGTAGGCCAGCTACTCCAATTCAAGATTCTAATCATCCAGAAGGCGAAATTGCATTGGGTGGCGTTCAGTCTGTTCAAAGTGTAGTGGTGCAACCTTCAAATTCTAAGAGAAGATGCAGGTAAGTGGTTAAATGCAATTTAAAGGATACATTTTACTGTGTTTTCCAAAAGGGATTTTGATGAAAAGGGATATTGTATGCGAGGAGAAATATGTCCATTTGATCACGGCGTCGATCCAGTCGTGTTGGAAGACTCCACTCTTAGTCGGGTACTTTCTTATAATCCTAACGGAGATGTGGCTTTAGCAACTGGTGTCCCGTTACCAGGTGTTCCCATACCGCCAGGTACTACTGCTGTCCCTCCTAGACTACCTGTTGACAATCCTTACAATCCTCAAGCACCTCAAATGTGGGGTGGCGGACGTTTTAGAGGACCAAGACCTGTTTCTGGAGGAGTAAAACTATTAATATAAGAATACTAGTTGCATCATTGTTAATATTTCATCTTAACAGGTATCGGGAATGAATCCATACGCTACTCAACCTCCCGGTATGCAAAGAGAATTAATCCCTGTTCCTGTTTTGATGGACAACACGAAACCTCCAGGTATCATGCCCGGAGGGGGTTACGCACCGCCGTATGGACCACCGGGAGCGGCGCCACCTCCAATTTATGGACCTGGAGGTATTCCTGCCGCGCATCAGGGGTTGGAAGGGTCTTCAATGCGTCAGGGAATGTACAAAAAAAGGTTTATTTGAACGCTTGGAATTAAAAGAGTTGTTTCATTGTGTCATTTACAGTTTGATTTCACGAGGCTCGGTCCGAGGAAGAATACCGCTAATTGCAGTTTGGAATTGAAGAAAATCCCCGTCGGTTTGAATACAATCACTCACTTGAACAACCACTTTTCAAAGTTTGGAAAAATAGTCAATATACAGGTTTTGTGTTTCTTACAGGCTATTTCTGTAGACCGTAGTTGTAACATGTTTTCATGTAATAGGTAAACTACGAAGGAGACTCTGAAGCTGCTCTAATAACATTCTCAAGCCACGCGGAAGCGAATTCAGCTTATAGAAGTACTGAGGCGGTCCTGAACAATCGATTTATTAAGCTGTTCTGGCACGACGATAGTAACAAACAAGAAAACGTGCCGCCTGTTCAACAGGGCAGTGTAAAGGACAGGATTGGAGTACCAGTACCTCCTAATAGTAATAAGGTAGGTGTTGAAATGTCCATAAATATTTGGACATTGCATCCAATTATTTTCTAGGTTTTAAACTTGGTTCAGCCTAAAGCTGATGTGAATGAGACGGGAGATAAAAAGAACGAGGATGCGAAGCCACAAGAATTGAGCAAAGAAGAGACCAAAGCCCAAGCCACAGCTGCCATAAAAAAAAATCAAGATCTATTAGCAGCGCAAGCGAAGATGCATAAAAATAAAGACGAACAGAGAAAGGAAGTAATGAAAATTCAAAGTGATTTGATAAAAAGGAAGCAGGACCTATTAGATAAGCAACTATCACAGCAAAAAGTTCTTATAGAGAAAATGTCAAAGTGTAAGGGTTTTTCATATTTTAAATATCGCGAAATTTAACACTGTTTCTAGTGCCTGCTGGGTCGCAAAGAGACCTCATCAAAGAAACGATAAAGAAAACACAAGAAGCTATCGAAGGCATTAAAAAGGACTTGGAAAAGGCGGCAATGGGGGCGAAAACCACTGCCGTCACTGCGGCTGTAAAAAAAACGAAAGAAGAAACTCAAAAAGTAAAGAATTTATGAATTTACACAGGGGGATAATGATTTTTTTTTCCAGGAATTGCTAGATATGGAATTGGATTTGATTGCCAAACAGCAGGAGGGCGTCGACACTTCGGAATTGCAAAAGAAATTGACGGAATTAAGATCAAAGACGGCCACAATGAGTCGCGTAGTTAGAGGGCGAGGAAGAGGTCGATTTACACCAATTGCAAGCCGACATTTGCTGAGCAAAAATAACTTGATGGACGCCAGTTCGAGTAAGTTATAATGTAAATAGAAACGAGTGACTAACGGAATTCACATTGGTTAGAACTGACGGGAAATATCAAAACGGTCAATAAGTTAATATTCAATGCCACTAGTAGTCAACCGACAACCGCTGCGATTTCGAATTCATTTCAAAAACATGCTGTAGATCACAGACCAACTCGTTTACTGGTTTCTGGTTACGAAACCGACGAACAAGAAGCCGTTTTAGCACATTTTCAGGCAAGTTTTTAACTTAAAACTTTTTACCTTTGCTTATGGACGTCATGGTATTTTGCAGCAATTTGGCGAAGTAGCTGATTATTCAATCGACGCGTCATTGCCTAGTATAAGCCTCAATTATAAAACACGAAAAGAAGCTGAAACTGCCTTGTTAAAAGGCAAGCATTTTCAAGTAAGGAACCGTTTACGCTTTAGTTCTGTTTAAACAATTACAACCTTTTAATTCAGGATCGTACTTTATCTATTACGTGGCAAACGGGTTCAGGACATCGTGTGCAAACCCAGAAAAGTGGCGGCTCATCCACTCGGACTATAATGTTATCCGAATCGGACGAGGATCATATGATCGACCAAAGTTTATTGGAAGTAGATGAAGAGGTACTTTATTTCTTAAGATCACTGAAGGAATATAAATTGGTTAATTGATTTTTTAGTTGGGAGTGGAAACTGAAGAAGCACTTCTTCAAGATGACGAAGAAGAAGATGAGGAAGATCGATCGTGGCGCCGATAGAAGTTCCATTCAGTTTTCTCTGTATTATTCTAATTTGCACACTTTCAATTTCGTTAAGTACACAAAATTCGTTTGAATGCCATATTTTTGTGTGTATTGTATAAAAAGAAGGGCTTTTTCTTTCGGCTTTTGTTAGCACTTAAATGTAGGTTAGTTATGTTAGCGACATACTGAAAAACTAGTTTTACATAATTTTTCTTTTGTATTGTTAGCCAAAAATCTAAATTAGGGGTTGCAAATAGCATAAATTTATTAAAAGTCCTTTCAGATAGAAGGTTGATCTAGATTTTTGGTCCTGATTATGGAATATTGCATATTCATTAAGAATTTTTAAAAAACAAATAGAAAAAAAAACCGCGCCCCCTCTTGAAAAAAAAATGAAAACCCGGTCGGCATGTAAAGATTGTGGGAAAAAAATCTAAAGGAAAAAAGATATGTCTATTTTAATAAAAATATGTGAAATGTGGGGCTAATAATAACAAAAAAAAACACACAAATATACTATAAAAAGAAATTCATTGAATAGCAACTAGATTAACTGGTATAAGGTAAGGTGAGAATTCCTCAAATGTTCACAATGCATAGCAACATAAAATTCCCCGTCCAGTTTTTTACCATTCCAATGTTCCAGGTATGTATTTGTCGATTAAGGACTCGTAATAGGGCCACAAGGACTCAATGTCAGGGATTTCAGTGCTCTTCGTGTACAAATCGTACTGACTAAAAAAGCCATTCATTTTACTATGATGGTAAGTTTTCTTTTAAAAATAACCCACTTGAAAGTTAACACCCATTTCTTCGTTTCAGTTTGGTCAGTTTCCGTCATTAGGTGCCCGTAGTCGTCTCCCGTGTGCCATGGATAAAAACTATGGAACCTAAAACAAGAAAAATCAATGGTAAGTTTTTCAATTGTATCTATTCGCCAGATGTAAACAAATATTATTACTGACCTGATCATTTTTAATGCTTGCTCTGGTAAACGAGTTTTATTATGCTTCAACACTCTGTATAAATACTCGTCGTGGCCCCAGGACATTAGTAAATTGTCTAAACCGCAATTTGGCTTGTAAATTCCATATTTGGTACTAAAAAAATTCAAAATCAAATGAAAATATATAAATGTTCACTCTTATTAATTCACTCTTCGTTCACTTCTGAAATCGTGTTATACAAGGTGTTCCTAAAAGTCTTGACCAAACTTGACCAGCATGACCTCTGGAACCAAAATGTAAAGAAAGTAACTACGGAATTCAAGTCCGCAATGTCTTCATCTAAGAGATGCAGGGTTTTCATTCCCTCTAATATATGTATAATTTGCATGAATTATCAGCTTTCGATAGTTTTTTTATAGGAAAACGTTACTTCTAGCAATATAGATAAGGTATACCTTCCTTTTCTGAGTAGAAAAAGTGGGAAAGAAGATTTTTTCATTCAAAGTGACATATAGTGTAGGGCAAAAAAGTTAGGACTAATTCAAATGCGATGGAACTTTGTATGTTGCGCCCTCTTTGTTTAATAAAAAAAACTATGACAATATTTGATTTTTGCGTCTTAAACCCCTGTATATCAAATTTTGTCCAATTATTACATCTTTGTCCAAAAATATTAAAAAAAAACAATAAAAAAAGTAAATTTCAACACCCTGTATCTCTTAAATGAAAATGTTGCGAACTTATATTCATAGGAACTTTTTTACCCATTAGTTCCATAGATCATGCTGGTCAAGTTTGGCCAAGACTTTTAGAAACACCCTGTATAGTGTGTTCGCGAATAAATGAAATGACTCTTATAAAAGGCAAAAAAATGTTCGATCTGAGATTTAATTTTTTGGAATTTAGCCCTGCTTTAAGGACTAATTTCTAACATAATTTCAATTTTAAAAAGTCAAGTGAGTTGGAAATTCTAAAACCTATTTTTCTGTGGAGTGAAGTGTTTTTTATGTGTCAAATACGTCATCAAGTTATTAAGAAAAATTGCTTAGAATCAGTATTTAGGCTCATACATCAAATTTCAAAACCCTCGTTCCATTTTAATCTCTCATATTTTCTTTAATGTTTATTTAGGAAAAAATTAAATAAATTATAAAAAATTAGAAAAGTGTTTAAGACGAGGTTTAGTAGAGCCTGACATTTAATCTGAAGTTTTAACTTAAGGCGAATTTACACGTGTCAAGCAGCTAAAGCAAGTTACTAAATCAAGTTGTTAAATTTAGTTACTTGTGTGGTGTAAACAACTTGATTTAGTACTTGAGCAAGTAAATAATGTAGTAAAATGCTTAGTCAAGTAAATGGAAAGATTTTGTTATTTGAGTAAGTAGCCTTCCATGCTTTCTTACCCGAGCAATTAAAACCTCGAATAAACAAGTGTAGTTAGTATTATTCTTGTTTAGTACTCATTCAAATATGGTCCAAAAAAAAGATGCCCGTGTAGCAATGCAAAAGTGTATTTCGTAAATATGTGGTGAATTAACGGAAATAATTTTAGGTAAAATGACCAAAAACAAGCGTTGTTGGGTACGGATAAAAAGAACTTGACTAAACAGTTTACTAAATCATCTACTTGCTCATGTACTAAATCAAGTTGTTTACACCACACAAATAACTAAATTTAGCAATTTGATTTAGCAACTTGCTTTAGCTACTTGACACATGTAAATTCACCTTTAGCTTTGTTTAATTATGTAATAATAAGTAGTTTTAAGCCAGTAACATGTAATAATTTATAATTTTAATAAAACAATTTGTGAAAAAGTAGAATTCTTCGATTTGGAAAATAAGCATGAAAAAAATGTAAAAATTTAAAGTTGGTCGATGATTTTGAAACTTTGTATACGGATCTGTTTCTAAAAAAACTACTATCTTGGCAAAAGTGAACAAAAAAATGAAAAATTAGAGTTGGCCGAGGATTTTGACATTTAATGTCTGGGCCTAGATGCTAATTTTAAACAATTTCTTTTAATAACTTTATGAGATATTTCACGCATAAAAGGCACCTTATTCCGCAGAAAAATAGGTTATTTGAAAATTTCCAAAACACACCTGATTTTTGAAAAGTAAAATTATGTTAGAAATTCGTATTTAACCAAGCACTGCCGAACCCCAAAGAATGAAAATTTAAATCCAGGATGTTTTACCTTGTATAAGAATCGTTTCCCCTATATGCGGACACACTGTATATTATATTATAGAAAAATTTACAAAATTTTTATTTCAAAAAATTAAAATTTATATGAAATGATGAAGATATTTAACTCAAGCCTAATTCCATTTTAAACTTTCCTCCGAGCAAGCAGAAAGAGGTTAAACCTGCCCCCTAACACCGACCAACCTTTCCCAAGTAATTTCGTTATAAACTTCGTTGTGTAAAGTTTCTTATACAGGTTGTTACAAATTATGAGGTCAAACCGTTAACCATAGATTTTTTGAGTAAAAATAATTAGACCTTATGCTATTTTTTGTTTTCATGCTTCATATTTAAGAGGTGTTGAAGTTAAATTTTTTAAATTAATTTTTAGTAATAACTTTGGCTTTTTTTAAAACATTTAATTGCAATTCGACAAAAATGCACAATTCAATTATGCGTAGTTTTTCTGTAATTTAGGCAAAAAAAGATGAAAAAACAAAGGCTAAAGTGGGGTGGGGGGTCATATGCAAGTGCATTTTTCCCACTTTTTTTACGCTTGGCTATGGTTTTTAAATTTGCTATATATTTTTTTGTTTTTCTACTTTGGTATTGTTTAATTTACGAGGTTTTCCAGTTTATTACTTTCCTTGGTATATAATACCTATTCACATACCATATTGACAGCTTGTATACCGGTCGTAGAGCATAAAAACAATAAATGGCATAAGGTCTAATTATTTCCTCCAAAAAATCTTTAGTTAACGGTTTGACCTAATAATTTGAAACACACTGTATACAACGTATATAAGGAAACTTTCGCCGTTTTGTCGTTTAAACACGACAGAACGAGTGAATGGTTGAAAGATAAGAGATAAGAAACGTCGCCATACGCAAAGCCCTTCAGCTCTCTCTCTCTCTCTCTCTCTCTCTCTCTCTCTCTCTCTCTCTCTCTCTCTCTCTCTCTCTCTCTCTCTCTCTCTCTCTCTCTCTCTCTCTCTCTCTCTCTCTCTCTCTCTCTCTCTCTCTCTCTCTCTCTCTCTCTCTCTCTCTCTCTCTCTCTCTCTCTCTCTCTCTCTCTCTCTCTCTCTCTCTCTCTCTCTCTCTCTCTCTCTCTCTCTCTCTCTCTCTCTCTCTCTCTCTCTCTCTCTCTCTCTCTCTCTCTCTCTCTCTCTCTCTCTCTCTCTCTCTCTCTCTCTCTCTCTCTCTCTCTCTCTCTCTCTCTCTCTCTCTCTCTCTCTCTCTCTCTCTCTCTCTCTCTCTCTCTCTCTCTCTCTCTCTCTCTCTCTCTCTCTCTCTCTCTCTCTCTCTCTCTCTCTCTCTCTCTCTCTCTCTCTCTCTCTCTCTCTCTCTCTCTCTCTCTCTCTCTCTCTCTCTCTCTCTCTCTCTCTCTCTCTCTCTCTCTCTCTCTCTCTCTCTCTCTCTCTCTCTCTCTCTCTCTCTCTCTCTCTCTCTCTCTCTCTCTCTCTCTCTCTCTCTCTCTCTCTCTCTCTCTTCCTCCCAGTGTTTCTCTCATAATCATAATTAATCTCTTCGGGGCAATGTGTCAAAGAACAACGAGTCCTGGAATTTCTTATTCATGAAGTTGACTTTGTTTGAATTAAAAAAGTTAAAATGTGGGTTTAAAGCAATGTTTAAATACACTCACTTAAACATAGGATTTTTGCCATCGGGATTGTTTTGAAACGATGTTTCTCTGTATACTATACTGGGACTCCACTGGGCACCAACGACAAATGTATCTCCGACTACGCACCATTGGGGTTCGTCGTAAAAAGCCATTACCTAAAAAAGAGTAAAGAAAAACTATACTGTGAAGAACAATTTTTCAATTTGGTTACTGAATACGGGGAAATTGAAAACAATCTGACAACACTGATTTGAACAATTCACCACTCCTGGATATTTTTCAATTAGACAGGTTTGACAAATTAAATAACTATTTGCAGAGCTAGAAGATTTTAATTAATTTTTATTCGATTTTTCCATTGACTTTAATGCAATGTTGCCAGTTATATTATATTAGAAAATAGTAGTAAATTCTCCTTCAGCTGAGACACACCCTGTCTAAAATGTTCAATACTGTGTTCAGAATAGTCCCCCCATTTATATGTAAATTGTAGAGAAACCACAATTACCCACAATGAAATTCTTAACTTACTTTGCCGGCATCGTGTATCAGTCCTGTCAAATGAAACCAATCGTCCTTTGGAAAGTCGTTTCGGATCCGTTCCGCGGTCTGGAAAGCGTGAACGATATTGGGAATGTCCACGTCCGGATCACTCGTGTCTACCAATTCGTTTAATTTTGTTAAAGCCTCTTTCATTGTTGCTTTAAACGTGTCGAATTTACACCATTTCTCGTGTTTCCCTAGAAGAATTCGTACAAGATTTTTCTGGTTTTGTTTTTTGTTTTTTTACCTTTAACAAAGGATACAGTCTGATTGGTATGCATTTCCAGATAAGTTTGGCGTACCCGTTCTTGGATTGGATCATCTGAATTAAAGTTGTAGTCTCTGAACAACTTGACATTTTTTTTTGCAAATGCGGGCTCTGGACGTAGTAGTTCCGAAGGATCTATGATATGCACTGGATTGCTCTGTATTAAAAGTGAATGTTTAAGTTTCAGAATTTTTTTTTTATTGTAGACTTACTAAAAGTCTCATGATTTGAATGGACTGGTTTCTGAGTTTCTGAATTAAATTCTCAGGAAAATAACCATTTTACGTCTTATTTATAACTTATCTTTTAGAAAAGTTTGTTTTTTTACATAAGGTTATCGTGTATTTCTCTCATAATGTACCAAATAATCAATAATTTATCTTGAAATTAAATTGAATTTTAATGCTATTTCACATTTGAATTAACTCCCCTCGCGAAAAAATAAGGTTTTCCCATTATGCTAACATTATATTTTAATGAAATTATTAATATGCATAATAAAATTAAAAATTACACAAATATATATACATAATAAAGCTATTATTATGATTTCCAATTTCATTTAAAACAATCAAATTACATTTCTATATCTAGTATATACAGGGTGTTTATTAATAATATTAAAATACTGACGGAGATTAATTCGTTAATGTCAATCAGTTTTGTAATCAGTTTTGTTTTCCAAAGAATAAGACCTTTTATGGTTTTCTTTAATTCTTGGCCTGTTTGTGGTTCAAACCAAATATTTATTTTAATATTAAAATAAATATTTCGTTTTATAAACAGAATTTTTTACCAAAAGAAAGCTTAAACATTAAATTTTCATGTGTGGAAAAGAGTATTGCACAAATGGCCACCGTTCATGTTTTCACATTCAATTATTCTTCAATAAAAATTTTCAAATATTAGTGCAAGCATTACATAAGGAATAGCATTAATTTCATCTCTACTTCTTTGCTTCAATTCTCTTAAATTTTATGGTATTGGGGGAGAATACCTTACTCCTAAGGTAACTTCACAAGAAAAAATCTGCCGGTGTCAAGTCGGAACTTCTTGCTGGCCAGTTTTTGTCCTGTAAAACGCTCCCTGCTGTAAAACTGTTTGTTGCCTGGCAAACAGAAACAAAAGAAAAAAAATGACATACCCATACCACAAAATTTGCAAAGAATTGGAGATGAAATCAATGGCTCATGCAGTGGTCGGACAAGTGATTGAAAACTTTCATTCAAGAATAATTGAATGTGAAAACATGAACGGTGGCCATTTGTCCAATACTCTTTTCCACACACAAAAATTGAATGCTTAAGCTTTCTTTTGATAAAAAAATTATATTTATAAAACGATGTGAAGTATTTATTTTAATCGTTTTGAAAACAAAAATATTTCTGAAACACCTTTTATTTAAAAGTAATTTTGAATGAAATGTGCCTTGTCAATATTTATTTCAAATAGTTCCTGTTAAAATTGTTATACAGGGCGATTGATTAAAGTCTATAATTTTAGAACACTATTTGTTTATTTTCTTTTTATCAGAAATTGAAACGTTGCGAAATTTCATACGTTATTTCAAATCAGGTTTCGGCGTAGTTTGACCCGTTCAATAACCTTTTTTGCATAATTTAATCGACCTTTCATTACGTATTTATTGCATACACAACAAATTTTTTACACACTGTATATTTTATTATTTACTACACGGTGTCTTAAAAATTGGAATATGATTTAAATTTTTCATATGTAACTATATACATATACATATATGTATATGAAAAAAGTCAAAAAGATTTAAGTCAGTACGTCTAGGTGAAGAGGTAATCGGATTTTCCATTCCTACTAAAAGATCAATATGTATTAACAAAACTGCGAAAAAATGTGCCAGCAACTCTTTCAATTGTAGATAGACACGGACTATTTGAAATCAGCTTTTCTGAAAAAACGATTTAATATGTATAAATAAATTACATAGGAGTGCTTGTGTAAGCAGCAACTTTTTACATAAATCAATTATTTACGAATCAGATTATACTTTATTATTGCATATGTATGTATTTATGTAATACATTTTTTTGATTACACTACAGAATTGAAGATTAACTGAAACGATTTTGTCTAAAAAGCTGGAAAAACTAATAAAATATTTAGATTTCAAGTCCACCCTGTCCAATTGTTCCATCCTACTATGTTTAGGGAGCGGCCGGAAAGATCGAGATCCAATAAAATGAACGTAATTTCTCAATATATGAATGATCAAAGGTGAAACGAGAAACATCTCCCCATCGATTCCACGAACGATTCAAACTTCGGCCAATATTTGAACCCATTTTCGTTAACATCAGAGCGTTCGTATCCCTTCCCGAAAATAAGAAGTGAACAGGTACGAACTGCGTAGGATAGTGGTATATCCAATGGAAAGAGACGATAGAGTTATGTTGTTCGCGTATATAATAGAGGGGATAGAGCAATGACAAACGAGAAAACCAAGGTATGCTCGCTATATTAGATCTCTTTCGCTCCAGTTTCAATGTTTCCGAAATAATGTATGCGGCTGCTCTCGTTTTAATTCGCTATTCTACCGACACTACACTCACTCTCTATCTCACTCTATATCATGTCGATCAATAGCTTTCGCTTTGAAATATAATTAATTTCGGTAGGCGAGAGGAATTAGCTACAATCTGGTTTGACTGATTCGAATATCCCGAGAGGTATATTGTTTACGAACTGATTTCATTCGATATGTATTTTCTCTTATGTCAAGGTTTAACCTAAAGCTGATTTTTTTAATTCAATATTTTCCATTGCGTTGATGTCAAGGGTTGAAATATGTATGTAATTATGAATTTAACCCTGTAACGCCTACTTTGGTGGGCATCAAAGGCTACCATCATTAAGATCGACCGCCTCTCACCATGCTAAAACGACGATTTTGTCTTTTTTCGGTAGTCCACACACCCTGTGGCAACCAGGATATTTCGTGCAACATGATATCACGATTGCTTGTACACGATTCGGTCGTTTGGGTAAACTAGAAAACGGTGGCTGTGACGCCTCCTGTCATCATTCCCAATGGCATCGAGAATAACATGGAAATGAAATGACTCGCATTGCCACTAGAGAAAAGAAAGAGTTAAATTGTAATTACCTCACTATGGTTCGCAAACACACAATTGATTGGATTGAACAAGGGATTACAGGATACAGCAACTGAATCCATATGTAATTTGTGATTTCCATTAGTACCAGCGAAAAGTATCATTTCGATTGTGGATTTCTTGTTGGTAAATTTATGTATACAGGTCCTGTATACATAAATTATTATTATTATTATTGTTATCCTGTATTACAGGATAACCTAAAAACAGGTTTTGTCAATCAACTTCAATTTTTAAAGTGGAAATACGAGTTTTTTATTTCATTTTTGAATTTTGCTTCAAATTCTAAACATGTTTCATGTCAGATGTCTAAATTCAACAGTTATCGCGAAATTGACAATTGTATTGAGAGTTCATTTCAATCGTAAATTCAAAATAAATAACCCAATTTCGATTTTTAACAAGAAAATTTTTAATAAAAAAAAATTATAGGAAAACATATTTGAAGGGCACGAGGGAAAAACGACTTCAGTCCATTCAAATTGAATTTGAGCAAAATCAAATTTAAAGTTGACAAATACCATTTGTTTCCTGGTATACTGAATAGTTTTAACGTAAATTTTTCAGGAATTCAATCACTTTCAAATTTATCCACTCGACTACCTCGTAGTACTTTGTGTCACCTCAAATTCAAATTTTTTAAAAAGTGGACTGAGGTCAATTTTCCCTTGTGACCTTCATTTGGAATTTGAAGCAGAATTCCAAAAAGGAAATAAACAATTTATAAAAATGAAATTGTCACAACTTTAATCACCCTGTATACATGGATTTACTATAAAAACCGCATCTAAAAATTAAAATTGACGTGTCCGAGTATTTTACCGAAAAACAAACCTCTGAATTTTAAATAAATTTATTCCATTTAAAGTCCCCACCTGTATCTAGTATATGAGAAGAAAATCCTGGAAGGGTTGCTTGCTGAACCTGCAATATTTATATTATATTTTCAAGAGAGGCAAGTGATTACATTTTTACGACCGAGGGACCCGTGACTTCATAGTTGAAACTATAAATGCAGAAATCATGGTGTAATGGTGAAATAGAAGTCATAAGAATTTGTATTTAATTGGATATAACAAAGGACTTTTAGCCAACAATGAAAATAGTTGAACTAATACATCATTGAAGACACCGTACTAGAGACCTTTAATTATAAAATGATCACTTACCTGTCAAAGGGGTTCTTTAAGGCAAACACTTTTTGATAGCGGATTTAACGTAGAGATGTTGAACCGATAAGTGATCACTGAAGTTCACACAGTTAACACTTTAACCAAATAGACTTTGAACCTGAGTATTATTAGGTTAAGTTAGCCTTTGGAATGGCATATTCTTAATTTTCACTTGTTTTCCATTGAAGTTTCCTTTGTCTTCTCGTGTAAACTCTCCAAAAGACATTTACACGAATGGGTCTTTTTCAATTTTTCCAGAGTAAAAAATAAATATTCTGCTTTTCCTACATTTGTTTATAGAAATTATTTTTAAACCTGGTCGACGATCTCAAAGACCGGCCAACTGACTGCCTACATACGTCACAACTCATTGAAGAAATGAAATTGAAAGATCTATATTTTTTTTTGTTACAGAATTTAATTGTTATTTTCTAGTTTATACCACGTATCTGGAATCCCAAAACAGGGGCACTTCTGACAACAAAATTAGTAGTTTATTAATAGTTAAATTGAACAAGATATGTTTTAGTACTTCCGGTAATTAACAACTTTGGTTTAGGTTGCGTTATTATCTATGGTGTCCCCGAACTTGCCCTTATGCCTTAAGCGTCTTTCCAAACTCAACTTTTTTTTCTTCTTCCAGAATTCGTTTTTTGCCATTAACAACTACAAAAGGTGTCTGCTAGTAAGCGACCTTAAAAACGATATCTAACAAATACCTACCTGTCAATAAAGATACTGGCCCTTTTGGTTTTTCATTCATTTCGTCCTCTTTTGTAGCTTTAACGTTATATCCGGAGGAGCTTACTCTGTAAATCGGTAACGGGGATAACTGTCGATGACACAGACACCNNNNTTTTTTTTTTTTTTTTTAGTTCAAATGAGTTCCGACACACAATCTGGATTCAGAACGGTCACTTAGAGACAATTGAAATTTCTGGAAAGCGGAGAAATTCAATAGGGAACTTTTTTCCTCAAAAACTTAATGAGAAAATTGAGCATTCCAGAAATGTTAATTGGAACTTGAATGTGGTCGTTTAGTAGAACTAGAATGTGTCGAATGTGAAAGGTATACAATTTTTTCCTATAAAAAATGACTTCTCTAAAAGCAAGATTAAACGAGAAATGCTGTAATAATTTGTTGTTTTTATTGGAAATTATTGACATATTAATATGAGAATTATTTATCGAAATGCAGGGCATAAGGTATTATATTGATTTCTATCGATATTTGCAAATAAACATTTTAACCGAATCTGTGCGTTTGAATACAAAATTAATTAAGTACAATAGAATTTTTATGTTTAAATTCGCTGTTCAAATCGCAACATAAAGAAAAATCAGGCCGTAGAATTTTTCATTTTCCAGATCTTCAAAGGGGATTTAATTAAAATATTTTTCATCGATAACCGTATCGAAATAGTTTCAATTTAGTTAATATTGCGCTCCGTGGTTGTTATTGCCTTTCTCATTTTATTATCCTTTTTTGTAAATCAGCCCAACTAATGCTTTGGACTTTATTGTCTATTGCATTCCTGGAAAACATCCCCATTCTTCCGCTTCCTGTATCATCAAAAGAAAATCCATTTTAAACCGAGTGTGGTGGTTGTTCATATCACAAGGGACAGCGCCAGAAAAATAAATCGACGTGAAATGAAAATATTGTTATGCACGCAAAATTGTTCACGCATCCAGAATCTGGATAATCCATTAAATGTATCCAAACACACACCCATATACGGATAAAGGGAAGGGGTATATCCCAAATATTGACATATTTGTCGCGGTCATTTGACGAGACAACAGCTTAATTGATAACATGCACGAAACATGTTGTTTAAGTGGATACCACTGACCCGATGGGAATTCACTCTATCTCTCTTTATCGCTTTGTCTCTATGTGTATGTGCGTGTAAGGGTGTGGGAAATGATTTATTTTCGATTTCGAGAGGCTTAATTGTCTGCCAAAAACAAAATGGAGGAAACTCAGGTAAACAGTAACAGGGAGAAAAACTCCCGCGTATATACCTCCAGGTAAATGAGCGCAGAGATTAAAAAGACTTTTGCGAGGGCTTTGATCTTTTTCCATTGGGCCGCGAGCATTGAGTCTGTTGCTGATTGGTTTGATATTGTAATATTTCGAATAATTAAGTGGTCCACAGAGGGAGTACGAGATGCTTTCGTTTGTTTTTGGCGCAGTTAACTTGCATTTTCAACTCGCTAACTTTATTATACATTTTCAATTAACCCTCGGAAGTCCGAATCTGACGTTTTACATATTACATAATACATTAAATAGATCTGAAACTTACTAATGATAGGGAGATATTTACATCTTTAGATAGCGTCGCAATTGAAAGCTGTCATTGTTGGCAGACTGCAATTTTTTTTAAAGTTAAATATTTATTCTGGTACAGTCACGGGAAAAAAGTCAATTTAAAAACTGGTGTAGTCCTGCTTTCGCAAATGCCTTGTCCGTTCGTAAATATTTGCATATAGAGCACCGAGGGAAAATATTAATACTATACATATAGAGTATATATCGATGGTCCCAATGCTCGAACGTCATTCCCGAGCAATATCCTCTAATAACGCAATCAAAATGTATTAATTCCAAGAGCGTGGAAGTCGTTTTGGGAATCGAACGCTCTTCCCTGGAATAGAGCGGTTCTCTATCTCTCTTTCTCCTTTCCGGAGCCCCACTTTTTTCCCACCTCGTTTTATATTTGTGACCCCCAATGTAATAAACGAGTTTAATTTGTCCATCCTCATTTATAAAAAAACTCAAACATATACATGGAAAAGGTATTATTTCAAATGATCAATTGGACTTAGATCGGACACGCAATCCGGTCGTTAAAACTGAAATGACACGGAATTGGGAATTGAAGACGTCCGTTCATTAATGTTTTATTAGAATAAGTGTTTACCTATTATTGTCTCCCTATTTAATGTCCCTTTGGCATGGTAGAAAAGAAATTGTTGTTTATATTGAAGTTGTAAATTCGAATATACAAATGTAAATCGAGATAAGACGACGATTTTCTAATGGTGTTGTTCTCCTTCCCCTTTTTTACACCACATTACAGGGCCATTAAATTTGCATATCCCGTTTCCCTTTTTCTTTTCAGGCCCTTTCGGAAATGTCTTTTAATATGGCCACTATGCACTCTTCGGAACAAGAGTCAGTGACTCTCAACTGTTCTTGGAAATTAATAAAATGCCAGTTGAGTCAAACGGTTTCATGGTTTTTTTCTGTCATCATCATCTAATGCAAACATTTTGTCATCACTGATATGTTATTTTACTACTTTTCCTAAGCAAATTTACGCTCCCATGTATTTGCGTAAACCAAAAACTAGGACAAATTGAAAATTTTAAGAAATCCCCTTAATATATTCAAATTTGATTTTAGTAGAAATTTTCATTTAAAAAACAATGTCTGGAAAAGCTATATTTCCTTCGGCAAATTGACTTTTAATGGAAAAATTTCCCGTGCACGCTCTGGTTTTTAATAATTTTTTGTTAATCCTGCAGGTGTGAGCTTTTAAGGTTGTTTACCAAAGATAATGCGGTCCATATAATAGAAGAATTCGCCTAGATTTACTTACAACTAGTTCGAATTCTGTACAAAAACATCTCAAAATGGTTTTTTCTATTTTTTTACTTTTTAGTGCTTTTATTGTTGGTGAGTAACAATTAGTTTATATGGGATCAAACTCAGATTTGAGCAATTAGTTCTCGCAGCTTCAGAAAGCGTTACCCAATGTTACCATTGCAACAGTCCTTATTGTGGAGATTATTACGATTCGCGATTAGGAGCTGTCAGCAGTTGTAGTGACTTATATCAGAATACTTTTGGAAAGCTCGTGGCTCCATCGAACAATGAACGTGAGTGTTTCGTTTCCATCAATTTTTGTCTGTTGTTATTAAAAAGCATTTCAAAGTTGTAGAAGATGATGTGGAAATAGTGGCAACACTGCGAAAAAACAACGACATTAGTGCAAAATTCTTAAAAATCCCCATGAAAATTTGGGAATTCTTTAACAAGAATCAGAATGATCACACGCCCCGGCCACAGCGATTCGGACAGTTAACGATGACTCAAAATTCATCCATCGGTTTGAAATGTGTAGTTTTTTTTTTTAAATTCAACATTTCTAAATTTTAGAGCTTCAAGACGATGTGGAAACAGTAACTACAACGAGTGAAGTAAATGGTACCAATGCCAGATTCCTGGATATTCCTAGGAAAATTTGGGAGCTGTTTAATAAAGGAGAAATTGATCAAAACACCCAATTCGTTTGTGTGAAAGCCAACTACTACAGTAAGGGTTCTTGTACAAGTTTATCCCTTTTCGTTTTATCGAAATCGTTATTAGGCGATCACGGCCAAGTGTCCACATATAGAGGCTGCGTTCCCAAATACACCCGATCGATTTCCACAGCTTGCGACTTTGTCAATCAAAAAGTAGTGGGAGCCTCAAAAAGCACAGTGCATTCCTGCTCCACTTGCGACACCAATCTATGCAATTCCAGCACGACAATGTCAGTGTCCATGATGCTTTCAACACTAACTATCTTCCTGATCAGCTTAATTATTTGAAAAGTTTCCGATCCAAATAAATATTCAGAGACATAAATAAACATATCGTTTGTATAATGGGTGTTTATTCATTCGCTAAATTAAATGAAACGAAAATGATGTTTCCCCTCTCCGTTTTCGTGGTTTATTCGTCATCCGCGCCATGGGCGGGTCGGCGTTGTTTCAAGTAGAGATTTGAGAGCACGCCTCTGACTTTAATTGAACCTGAGTACACTCGATTTCGTGCCAGATATATTTACAATTAAATAATAAATGTCTAATCTGAATTCGCGGTTTGTGTGTTGAGTGTAAAGGAACGCGCTCTTCTCCAGACTCCTCACCAGCTCAATATTGGCAAAAGGGTAGATGATTAAAATAAAGAATTCCGCCTTTGTTAATTAAAACATGCTCAGGTTGTATTGATTGAAACGTAAATATTGAACTCCGTGAGTCACAATGTAATCACGTTCGATTTCTCTCCAGGAATTATGTTGCAATTAATTATTATTTACCATTGAGGGGGGCTGAATTGAATTTAAACTGGGGACTTGTGTGTTGGATACGACTCATCCCTACATCACTCTCTTTCTCTCTCCTATTTATTAATTCATATGGAAAAAAGTTGATTTTTTTCTTTTTGACATGAAAATAAATTTGATGGATAAAGCGCAACATTTAGCCAGAGCCAGGCTAACTTGTGCGTCCCTTGTTTCTCTGTTCGCTGAAATGTTAATGCACATCCATTAGCTTGGAAAACCAGCCCCTCTGGTGCTGTCAATGGTTGGTAACACTGGAAACATAAAAAAAATATACATATTTAACAGGGAAAAAGTCATGTACGAAGGAAAACTATGACAAATTGAGAAAAATTATTGAGTTTATTTAAACGGGCCTTGACATGAAGATGACAAATGGATTTAAAAACAAGAAAAATACACTTAGTGTCTGCTGTTCTATGGGAAAAGTCTGGAACACCAATTAAAGATCTTAAACATCTTTAAACTTTAACTCTAAGAAACAAAGAACAGAATGTCCTGTCTCTTTTTAGTTCGCAGCTCTAGTAATTTTGTTATTTCCAAACTGTCACTCAGTTAACACTTTCAATTGTTAACCATATGTCATAAACACAACCACCTAAAGTTCAAAACTAATTTGCTCATATACCTTGTATAACAAGGTTTTGTTTGATGTATTTTCTAAAAAAGGTTTTCATTTGATTCTGTCTTATAAAACAGAAAAAAAGTCCTTTTTAACACTGAAAAAAATGGAATATTTTAATAAAACGCTCGATTTTTTGAAAGGAGGGTTGGAGGACAGATGAAATATCCATCGTAGCCGCACATACGTGTACCAAAAATTCCACAGAGACCAGGCCCGATAATGAGCCTGCGGAACGGCAATAATCATAAATTTATCTGACAACGGGACAATGGCTCTTTATTAAAATGGAAGTCGACCGCCACTGACCCTTAGGGTCCTTCTTGCATAGTTAAAGGCACGTGACTTTATAGAAAATATACCCCAGTAGAAAGCAATTACTTTTGCTCCATTTTATGACCTGAACTTTGTCAATAAACATGCCACCAAATATTATAAACATCTACAGGGCGGTCAAATAAAATAACAAAAAATAATAATACAAAACCGCTAAATGCAACTACACATATGGTGTTACATTTTAAAAAATAAGTTGTACAACATTTTAAAACATGTTCAATTCTGTTCAATTTTTTGAGAGCACCCTGTATCTACATATCATGTATTGAATATTAAATTTATTTATGGCTTTTTAGTGCAGTATAGGGTGGCAAGCATTTACTCCGTACGGAAAAATATTTACATTTGTAACGATGTGATTTTGATTATTTTCTTTTTTTCGGATTTGATTAATTTTTTTGAACCCGATTGTAAACATTGTTTTTCGAACCCTAAGGCTCGCGTAAAAGGTTCTTTCATAAACAGACGCAAATGGAGGTTTGCCCTTAAGGGGAATATGGTCAGTTTATATGTGTATGTGTGTGTGAGAGCGAATCAGTGCAGCTCTAATTCGCAAATTTGTTTCGATGAGTTTGTGGGAAAGCCAACAGCCTTTTAACCGACCTGGGGCTATGTTGAACAAAAAAAGACCTTCCAGGGTCGTGACAAGGAAATTTCATTTACAGCTTGACAAAATGGTGAAACTGGACAGATGCGAAATCAACATTTTAATTCGGATCAGATCTGTCTGTCAACAGGAATAAATAACCAAAGAGAAATTTGAAAAATTGTGAGTTCCCAACCGCAGGGCGTTTTGTCACCTGAGGGAAGGGGAACTATTCCATTGATTGTTTTTAATTATTAAAATGTCATCAGTAAATGCGTTTGCGAGCAAAATCCACATATAGTATGTACATATAACGATTAGCTGGAGGTCATTGGTAAAATTGTTGCCATTCCAGGAATAAAAAATCGAAATCATTGTTCTTTCCCAAGCCTAAATTTGTTCATTGTCCACTACCGGGACGTGATGAAAAGTAAAGAATCTTTCCTGCAAAACATCACGGTTTCTAAACTAAACCTCCTGTAATTTGCATATACATAAATTTCCAATTACCTACACAAGGATAATAATTAAATACCCTTGTATAGAAATACAAATATTGTTTCCCATTACAACAGGAAATCGTGCGTCACATACTTAATTCCTGAGTTGCAGCGGGAAAAGTGAAGCCAACATCTAGTAACATATATAAATCGTAGTAATAAAACATTGATTTATTGTGCATTCTCAGCAATATTGTGCCAACATTCACTTGATTAAGGTGCTTAATTCGACCATTAACCAATCACAATGTACGATCGAATATTGTTTTCGATGGTAATCGCCTTTGTGGTCCTTGAAAATGGTATGTGATGTAATTTTTTTGCAATAATATTTCCTGCTATTTCTTGATTTCTTGATTTTAGTCAATTGTTTACTGTGTTACGAATGTACTGAAAGTGATCAGGTTTATTGCGGAGAATATTTTAGTAGGAATAATGTGAATGTAACTGATTGCAGTAGATCGATCTACACTGCAGATACTATTGATCAACAATACTCCTGCATGTTTTTGAAAGAAACAGACTTGACAAATAATAACAGTATCTATACGAGAAGATGCAATGCGAAAAATTTGAATGATACTTGCGAGGACATTATTCAGAAGAATAGGAATTCGACCGGCAGGACTATTAGGACGGAATGTAGACAGTGTGAAGAGGATTTTTGCAATTCTAGTAATGTTTTTGTGCATCAGCATATCTGCACTATTATGGCGGTTGCTTTTAGTCTAAATTTTCTGTATTATTTTTATTAAAAAAAAATAAAACATTTTTTAACTATAAACAAAAAACTTTTGAGGAAATTTTCATACGTTTGGCAACGGCGTTGTTTTTTTTTGAGACTTACAAACGTCATTTGACTGGGCGGGCGCTCAATGAAACTAGTCAAGACACGCGTCCTCTACCGTGTTAAAGGCAAACCGCATTACTCAATATGACATTTATTAAATCTCAAGTACATATCGTAATGATTTATTAATACCTTTAATTAAAATTAAATTAACAATAATTAAAGGTACTCACAAGCGAAACTCTCTTAACGTTGATATGGAAACGAATAAATATCTCTTGGGCTACGTATGTCTTAGCTCGTTCGACAGTGGTCGTGCCGAAACGAACATTGCCGAATAGTCAAGCCGACTTGCCGGCAAGGATAGAAAACATCCAGTTTGTGAGCGATCTTTGGGAGGGTTGCTGTATTTCGTCAAGTTTTCGTGTTGTTATCGGACTCGGTAATGTTTAAATAATTGATTTTCCCCAAGTTTTAAACACGTATTACACACATAAATTGAGCTCGTCTAAATATCTCTTTAGAATTTTTCATTCAGAAAAGGTGCTATTTTAATAGAAGAAGAACATAATTGGAGTTGACATGTTTTTGGGCGAACTATGGCTCTATTTATCCATAACACTCTCCAATAACTTGAAAATCGATCATGGTGTTTCTGATTTTTCTTGTTTAGTGTTTTAGAACGCCTGCAGTGTAGTGTGAGAAAGTGTTTAGTGTTGATTGTTTTAATTAAACAAGGATTTTCGGCCTAATCAGGAACCCATTGATGTGAAAGTAAGTTGCCATTTAATTAATTATGACCGATGTTAGTCTAGTTCTCTTAAACTGTAGCTCAATTTAGCTTCTAATTGGAATTATAAATTTGCGTTTTCAAGAAGTCCTATTGAATATTATTGAATTGGGAATAAATCATAATGAAAGAACTTCAAACTTCGCTAAAGAGAACTCTGCATCATAATTATGTCTGATACGATATGATAGATACGAGTCTGTTCAAATATTTTTGGCTTTTTTGGGATGAAAATCTTCGTATATCATCATTATATTTTTAATTTTTAATATTTATTCTTGTCATTCGTTAACAACAATATCACGTTTGACGTATAATTGACAGTTGTCATAAGTCATATTTTTTCGTCTTTTTTTTTATTATTATTGTCATCTTACTGTCTGGCCGTAGACGTTCAGGTTTGTTACCAAATTCGAAATAGTTAATTTTGGTCCAGTTTTTTAACAGTTTAAACAGAAAAGTGTTAATTGTTGATACTAAATGATGCAAATTTTTCACGTTATTACTTAGGCAATGAAATTTCAAACCGTAAATATTTGCTAACTTTTACAACGATCCTTCTGTCTACTCACTCAGTGTGCTATTAATGCAGTGGCGCAACCATTTTTACAACTTTTCAGGTACAAGAACCCGACCGCAAATCTCTCACAACTGTAAACTGGTAGTGTTGTAAGCATCTGGAATTGTACGATTAGTTGCCAGAACAATGCAGATTTTATAGAATAATTTCAAAGACAACTTGGCTTTAAAATTGCTTTCAGAATTCTTTCTAATCTAAACTGTAACGAGTTGCAATCATCACATGATATTATCGAGGAACTTGTTAATTCATCATATTTCCTGAATTAAATTGTTGTGTGATCAATTTCATCAAACAATGTGTCACTGTTGGGAAATTTCCTCCACTAGATTAGACTATCAGTAATCAAAGGATTGTGCATTCCAACACTTTCAACTAACAGGCTGAGCAAACAAGACATATTGCGTTTTTTTATCAAACAAAATATAATAAATAGTACTGTAATTGGGGTTAATGCCCCTTGGTCGAGTTGCTGCTATGTACAGACCAGTTTCTTTAGTTAGCAAGGTATCCATTTACTTAAGTACCCAATTGACGACTAAATATATTAATTTCTCTTAAATGTTGACGCTGAAATAAGAAACCATTTGCCGTTCGAAAAATTCATTATTTATTTGTTCCGTGACGAGTTGCTTTTTTTCTCTGAAGATATGAAGAAAAAGAAGAAAAATGTAAGCGATGTTTTCGTTCGCATCTGAATCTAATGGCGTTGATTTACATTTTCTCAACTCCCGTCTGTCGAGATCACGAAAATGTGCACACTTTTTTCCTTTAATATTTCAAGTAACCACTAGTTTTTCTTCATTTTTTTCTCAAGAAATTGTCCTTTAATAGAGGAAATTTGAAAACAAAAGCTATGCCAAGTATTTTAATGATTGTCAACTCGCTTTCAACTGTTCACAGTGGTTCATTAAAAAAAAAAATGTTTTCTTTTATATTCCTGTTCTTCGCTCGTGTATCTTCGGGTCACACAAGCGGCGTCTTTCGTTCTGGGATCGAACAGACTCTGATTTATCACCTTCGAACCTTCCTCATGACTTGGGTGATTTATATTTTTACCTATGCTATTATTTAAGTGACGTCACCGGTTTCTTCAAGCAAGCGATTCGAGAGCAAGCGCGGTGCCTGTTTTTTTTAAGATAATTTTCTTTCAGAAAATCTCGGTTCCTAATGGGTTCTTGTAAGATTTATCACAGAAAAACCCCACGGTAAAGTCCGATTTTATGGGTCTGTGATTCTTCCTTAAAATCGCCTCTGACGTACATAGTATATGGATATATTTTCGGGTTTCGAGGAAACGAGGCTCGAAATGACGACCGGAACGATGTGTTTCCCCGTTATTTAGGATAATGCATAAATATTTCCTCTCCCGTTTCACGGTCCGACCTGAAGATGGACGGACGAAAGAGCAACGAAGTTATGCAACCCGGTAACCTCGTATATACATTTATTATTCTCGTTTGTTTTTATTTACTTCCTTTGTTCGACGACGAGAGAGAATCAGGTTTTCCATTTTATTTTATTGTCGCCAATAGATTTATGAATGGGGCCCCGATTAGTGTTGCTTCGTAATCGAGACATTTCTTGGATGTTGTTTCGAATAAACGGTCTCGTAATGGCCGTGAAAATGGATAGGCAAATAGGCCCGTCTTGGTAAAAGATGGATGGACGAGAACCAGTTTAATATTTACCTTTAAATTAACATGAATTAAAAGTCGTTAGTTGGCGGGGACTGAACGTGGACCCTGATTATCTGAGCATGAATCTCTAATTTAAAGCGACTCCGGTGTTTTAAAGAATAGTTTTTTTTTGGGGAAACTTCCACAGAATACCATTTCCCAGATCATTAAAGGAATTTAACCTGTAACTTTTTCAGTTTTTCCCAGCAGTCGATCCTCTCATTGTAAATGCAGTTTTATTCGTGCCCACGTAGTTTTTTTTAGATTCAAAAACGGGATGTTTGATTATTTGAAATTCGGATTTTACAAAGAAAAGATTAAAAAAGCAAGGAAGCGTTAACGGACTGAATCGGTCGAGTGGAAATCGAACCGCAACCCCTTTTTCAGGGGGAAGGGGCGGAGGGGGGAGGCGGAATGTGCAGCAATACACGGGCAGTGGAAACTGACCGGAAAAGAACCACAACGGAAAGATAAAGAAAACGTAATGCGAGAGAAGAATTTAGGATTCATTTTCCACATGAATTTTCTGTTTTTTGTTTCCATTCAATGGTAAAGGTATTAAACGATCTCCGATTGATTGAGCTATTTTCCTATTTTAGCCACTTAAGCTCCGTTTTAATGGGAAATTTCCTAAATTGGCAGTTACACATACACAAAGAGACACACACAAACTCTTATCTTTAATGCGGCCCCAATTCATCTTTTTTAACGACTATTTATCTCGCATTTATCCTTCTAACTGCTGAGCTTAAAGCAACGCAAATAGGTCGTTTCCAGTTTTAAAAAGGCAGCTTTTTTAAGCGAAACACATTCCTTCCTTTTTTTGTGCTCGCGAAATGCAAGGAACGTCGGATTTAAATCTTTTCTTTCTCTCTCGATTCGTTTTGTGTAAAGAGAGAGCTGCAGCTATTCCAATCGTATCTTTTTTTTTAGTTGTAGGAAAGGGAACAACGAAACTCTTACTTTACCGAGTAAGGCGATTAAAGCTATTTTGCCTTTTCGAACAAATTGGTTTAAGGTGGTCGTTTTGTTTATTTTTGTGGCTTTCTTGAAAATCTTAAAACTGTTAGCGATTAGTATCTTTTTAGAAAAACTGAGGTTATCTGTCAGTTTTTAAACACATTTTTAGGTCAGACAAACACTGTATAAATTTTTATGGGTGGTGCACACAGGATTTCGATCGAATAAGAATATATGGAGGAAAATGGAAATAGGCGGTCGCTTTCGAAAGGAATTATGGGTACGAGCGTTGTTTGTCCCTGCCTATCCCGTATATTTATGGCACATGACTCATTTTTATTACTTATTTTGGTTTCTGGAGTGTGGTGGATACGCATTTAGCACAAGATAAGTGCCTTTATTTGTACGGAATCCCCTATTTATTACTCAACGTTTTTTCCATTGCAACTTTCCATAATGTCATTTCAGTTCCGGAGTGAAGTCAATTTTTGATGTGTAAATAGTAAACAAACTTAATTAAAAAGTCAAAACAAGAAAAAGGGAAAAAAACTAAATGTTCGCGTAGAACAACTGAGGGAGAAACATAATTTTGAATATGAAATCGACCGGGCGCATACATTTCACCTTTATTAAACTTACATTAGGTTTGTTTTATGATGCTTTTAGTTTTATTGCCTCTGTATATATGTTTACCGGGCGTGTGTGCCCCCCTTTCCGTCCCTAGACTATATTGCCAGGTGTTGTTTCCCTTTTCTGTTCCAATCTTATTATGCCATAAAGTGTTTCTTTTTCTATCCGGCGACGTTGCCATATAGTGTTTTACGATTCAATTAATTGTTTTTCATTAAGTTTTCCGCCCCAAAACAAAAAAAGCAGTAAAAGCAACGAAGTAAATTTTACTGACCGATTCCGATGACGACGACGATGATGGGAGATTAAATGAGAGCCGCCAAGAGCAAAATTATAGGGCAATTTGGCTGGTTTATTAGCACGGCCTGGTCGTTATTTCTTCCTTTTTTAAGGTTTGGAAGAGAATGGTTTCCTTGGAGCTCAGTGGTTTTTAATTAAAATAAAATCGCGAGCGACATGTCGCGCATAAAAATTTGAATCGCTAAGACTCGGTTTCCATCGCAATTAGCTTGGGATCACTAATCAGAACAGTGTAGATTTTTAAATTAAATCGACATTAATCCCATCTTCAAATCGATACAATAAGTGATATTCTGAAGAACCACCTTTTGTTGTTTCATTCGACCACACGTGAATTCTCCCTCCTGGAAAATACGGTCGCCCAATTTAATTTCTTTCATTTCCGAGCAAAAAAACCCGACGTAAATAGAGGCCCCTTTTTCTCGTCCTCTATCTTACGTTCCTAAATTTCAGTTTGTGATTCGTGAATTGAGCCTGAGTCTGGATTATTTGGACTCAAAACGTTTTGGGCTGTTGTTTGCGTCGCCCCTCCTTTGAAATATTTTCCTTTTAACGGATCAGGTGACACTTGTCAAGAAATGTTTTAATTCCGTAACACGAGCTCCATTCAACTGAATGACACGCATTGAGTTCTGCAGGGTTGCGTTAATATTTCTTCATGTTTTTGTTACATGAGAGTAGAATGTACTGAAGCGGAAAGATCTCTTTCGATTATGCTGAATTTAAACCTGATAAGTTGGCTCAAGTTAGAGAAAAAAAGTGGTTTTAAGTAAACAGGCATCAAAAGAAGATAAATTCATCGATTGTTTCACCCTTATGAGTTGACAATTGTTAATGTTTCTTGAAAAATATGTTTTGGAGGGTGGAAAGGAACGCTATGCCATATATCAGAAATATGATATTTAGATCCCCTAGTATTGGCCGTAATCCCCTCCTAAACATCCCTCTTAGGCGTTTATATAAAAAGTGTCGCACGCTCTTTTAATCTGATTTCGCGCCCCACGTTTAGCGACAAACAAAGGACAGTTCATGCGACACTTCATACTTTATGTTCCAGCGACCGCTTGGACAAAGCGGGGCCCCTCTTTTTCTCTTCTTTCGCACACTCTCGCTCTGTCTATCTTGCACGTCCCCCTTTTGTTTGTCTCGATCCAATACAACGAACGACAAATAAGTTTACAGTTTGAAAAATTATATACAGTTTTATTTTAGGTAAAATATGACCCTTGTACTGAAAAAATTACCATCTTTCGTCCATCGGAAGACATTTTTTCCTCCCCACTCATCGCCCTGACAAGGGCGTTCCACATATATTATCGGAGATTTATTAGGATTTTTACGGTTGTTTTATAGTTGATATACGCCTCGTACGGGACATAAACTCGACCCGGTTAACGGCTTAATTTCGCATAAGAGGTGCTAATATGTCAAAATGCGTTCAAAAAGTATTTTTACTTTTATGTGTATACCTGGAAAAAGCCTTACGACCCTTAGAGATTTTTATGTAAGTAAATATCGGCCGACAACGTTCTCCTATATAATATTACCGGGGTAAAATTAAAACCGTATTTCACGAGAGTCGGATTAGCGGTTATTGCCTTAAAAGGCCTTATCGTGGGGGCCCAGTCAAAGGCTATGGTAATACGGCCGTTGATCGATCGAAACGCCACGCGTTTCGCAGACGTTCCTTTCATCATAATAGGCCTTGTTTGCGTATGTGTTTTTTTTTTGGAGAATGAATGAAAAGAAAAAAAAATTGAAAATCGCTCTATTTCGATTGTCAGTTGTTTTAACATTGTTACAGTCGCTGACGACTCGGCTTTTTTTATTATTCCGGTTTCATGGGAGGATTCACGGATTGGTGTGCTTTTTGTTTTACGCGGATTCGGTGAAACAAACGATTCTCAGTTTTGTCACTGAGGGAAACTCTTTAAAATTTAATTTTCTACGTATTTTTTTTAACACGAGCTATATATTTAGCGCAACATCAAGCAGAAGGTGATTGTTTGAAATTATCGCGAGGCAAAAAACATTACGTCTGGACTTCTTAACCCTCTTTCTCACTCTCTCTTTCTCTGTCTCTTTTATTCATTCTTTATGTATCTTTGATTACAGGTGAAGAGCATTTAACTGTAGAGTTATCCATTTTATATACGCTATTCCATAATAGAACAAAAGAAATACATTTGTAAGAATATCAGTTTAAAGTGTTCCGGTAATTGCGGTCTTTCGCGTTTGAATTCATTAGTATTAATTGGGCTTTTTGTAACGTGCATGGTATTTTATAAAGTACCATCTGTAGGTAAAGAGACAAACTCGAATTTTCCATCTATGGCACTAATATGTATACCCAATCTTAATTAAATCCAATTTGACAGTGTATGAACGATACTACGTTTAGTATGGCTTTGTTCTCCTCGTATAACCTGTTAGAACAACCAGGAGGGACGTATTTGTATTTGCTCTGACAAAATTACAAAGGGCCATATGTGAAACTACACACTGATGTTCAATGTAACGTTGCCACGTTTACTTAAAAATCGTTTAGCGCGTTTGCACGAAGCAATGTTTCTATTGAGTTTTCTCTTTTGTTTCACAATGAAATGTAGCATTTTATTTAGACGACTGAACGGTTCAATATAAAAGTAAAAATAGTCGAAATTTATGGACGTTTCCGGGAATCGGCAACAATGTTTCCGAACCGAAAATTCAATTTGTTCCGGTAGCAGCGTTATTATGGCACCGGGGCAGTTTCCCTTCTTTGTATGTTTTGTATTTATAAATGTGCTTTTGTCCTCCTATTTTAAGGATAAATGTGTGTATTCGGTTTGTTTGAAACGTCGACTCGAATATGTATTTGATTGGGGGAGTAGAGACATTTCTAATCTCAGTTTATAGAATAAATTAGGTTTCTAACAAGGCGAATTTTCACACGAACAATACCGAGAGACAGAGCGATAGAGCGAGAGAGAGTGATAGAGAGAGAGAGCGACCAGAGAACGCGAAACAGCAAAAGGAAAATCAGTTCTTTAACCCTTATCCCATATTCAGAATCCCCCTGTTGTCGTTTTCTTCTTGTCCTTGTTGTGTAATTTTCATCTTTATTAAAGGTATAAATATGGAGTGCGAAATGAAAACGCAAATAACAGTGATAATTCCACGGGGTTTCGCTCGTAAAAAAACCGGTTCCTGAAGGAAAAACATGCAGAAAAAGGTCGTGTTTTTATGATTTTATTTCATCTCTTTTACTGTGGTTTAAAGGAAAAATTTGTGAGAATATTTTTTAATATTAAGCCGCACCCTTTCCTTAATCAACGAGAAATATTTAAAAAATTAATTTTTCCGTTTCAGGAATCTGCAACAAAGAATGTCGGCGGGAACGAGTTTAACATTTGCGGCCTGGGCCCTCCTGTTCTCTCTCCTGGTTACCTCAGTGTCTTTCACAAAAGGTAAGCGAAATATTCCGAATATTCCTGCTGCTTGCGCTTTGTTAATCCTATTCAGAACAAGTTGCAATAACGGCCATAAATAAAGGAGGTATACGAAGGCCCTTTTTCATTATTTTTTAACACCTTATAGATACCTGGCAGCCTCTTTGCCACAAAGAAAAGTTATTTATGTTGATGTTTTGAAATTTTTATGAACGTGGCAGTGGCAAACTGAGCGCCATTTTAACAAAGTTTCACCTGCCACTCAACCTGTCACACAAGGACCCCCGGTAGGTGCGGTTTTCTTGAACGTTCCCGTCGTAGTTGTAAAGGTAGTTTCATTTCCCCGGGGGGGAGGGGTTGCGGGTGGAGAAACTCCTGCGGACCGGACAGCACTATATTTAAACTTAACTTTCCGTGAGTAAATAAAATTTAAAAAGTCGACTTTAAATGCGAATTTATTTTTAAGATGTGACAGTGAATTGTGGAAATTACTAATGTAGGGGAATTCCAAATGTAGATTCTTTTGGGAAACTTTTAATAGATGTTGAGTGGGCTAGAATCTAGACCCTGGTCGTAAAGGAACGAAAAATTGAAAGGAAATAAATGAGGGAAATGTCATCTTTTCGGTTATCGTCTGGTGAAAACATGGTGAAGGTGTTGTCCCCGGAATCTCGTTAGTCGCATTATTAAACATTCCCAGACAGATTCCCACCGATCATCGGCCAAATTTAGAACCGGGACGTTCACGCCCACGTCCCAAATGTTACAACCGCATTGACAGCCTTAAAAATTGTTCCTTTCCCCCTTTGCCTTGTCACGCGATACACCTCCGGGTGCCAGATTGAACATCTCGTGTCAACGCTTTGCGATGACAGTTTCTCACTTTATTACCCCGTCACCGGCACAAAAAGAGCCACATGCAAAAATTAAATGGATTCAAGTCGTTAAAACTCTTTCACTTGAAAGAGATAAAGTCATCCACTGTTTACCACCATGGTGAGGTTTTAAATTAAGTCTTTGTGATTCGAGGCCGTTAAAAACCTCTTTTTTACAACCAGTTTTATTGAATACTACACTTGTCCTCTTCGTTTTGTGCTAAACTTTAAATTGCCATTGCTTCGCATTACAATTATTTCTCGGAAATAAATCGTTAACGACTTAAAGAGCGGACGAGAGAGACATCGGGATAGAGAGACAATATCCATCCTTATCGCCATTATATCTCAGAATTTTTATTGCAAAAGCGGTTTTATTAAACTTTAGGCGTATCTATAGTTACATATATGTTTTTTTTATGTTTCCTATCATGGTCTAATGTGTTGCGGAAAGTTTAATATAGTGCTATCGAATTGCAATTCTGGAAAACTTATTCCGAGTGCTGATCTTAGGTTTAGGCGATGGCGATCGATGAGCATCACTGTTCCTGGAAACATGCTTGTTTCCTTGTGTATTCTAGCTTGGAAAACGATATTTGTTTATCGTACTCCGGGAGTTGATCTGCTCTGTTTTTAGAAATTCTTAGTTTATCCAAGAATTCTTTGGGAAATGAATTTGTTCAGTGAGTGCGCGCAATGTCCAAACACAAATTCTTACAGGATAGTATATCGATATCCTCATGTCTGATCTTCCTGCTGAAAATTCTAGTGCAGTCTTCCTTGAAAGTTTGTTTCATTTCCAGATTGGATTTTATCTGGTTTCAAGAGCCTCATTCTTGTTCACGGAAACTTCTTCAAACAATCCTTAGAAAATACTGTAGATTTCTTGTTAAGATAGAGAACTCATGTCAAATCAGTAGCCTTACTTTGACTGGAATTAATATAACGCCATTTCGATCTAAAGTTCGAGTTTTTCCTGTTAGAAATTTCACTTGTCGCCTTGTTTCGTTCGTGGGGGCAGGAGACGGGATAGCTTTTTTATTATTTTTAATAAATGAAACCAATATCGCGTCAAAGTTGGATGGGGCTGTCGTCGACGTCGTTGCGGCAAACGTTGATCGATGCGACACGAAAACCGAAACCAGTTTTATGAGAAAATTCTTCCAAGTAATTTTTCGAAATTAAAATAAGACGAAAACAAGCAAGCAAGATGGTGCAACAACACTCGACACTAGAACAGGAAACTCAAGTTGGGCAGGAAGGGGATGGCGATGGAAACGGGGTGGAAAATAGTACATTTTTTTTCCTTCGGAGAAAATTCCTAATCGGCCGCTCCATCATTCTTATAGAAATAATGAGGGCACATTCGCGCCACCGTCTCAGATCTATCTTCTTCTTTTTGGCACGTCACTGCTTTTCTCATATTTCACGATTTCCTTTTTTCGGGCACGATCGGATATCAATCATTTATGTCTCTCCGTTTTATTTATTTAATTTCTTCGTTTTCCTCTTCGTATTAGTATTATACCATTGGGAATACATACAATAACTTGACTGTTTAAATGCAAATTCGTCTCGTTGTAAACGGAGGGTGCCCTTAATTTTCACCCTTAACTCGTCGTATCAAGATTTCAATCTGAAATTAGCGGAATGGTAAATGAGGAACTAAACAATTCTGTTGGATGGCCGGACACAATGTTTTAGACAATTGTAAAATGTGTTACTTTTTCACAATCAGTAGAAATTGAGGACTCTAGTTAACGCTCAAAGAGCCCAGAAAGTCAATTGCGAAACAACGACGTCAACAAATCGTTGAGCAATAAATCAAAGGCTTGAACGATTCGACATTATATACATAAGTAAGTGGCAAGGTGCGTCTTGATGTGAAACAAAATGTAGATGGTATTCTATTGGGTTTTGTCGATTACCATCAAAACAGTGGGACAAAGCCAATAGATTAAAGTTAAAAAAAATTTTTTTGGGCTATATTACACGACTCCCTTCCCTATATAAATAATTAATTAAATGACAAGTCGGTTCTTTTTTTATTGGCCCCCTTCGCACCGAAAAATAAACAATAAAATCAGACATTCAATCAATCAACCAATCAATTACCCCTGACTCCCCCTTCTCGATACGGTTATTCTCATCAGAAAAAAAAATGTTTCATCGATATATGGATCGAGTTTAATAATTAATTATTGAATTCTGGGGGATGGGGGAATGGTTTGGTCAATCTAAGACTGTTTCTGGGTGTTTAATTATCATTAGTTTCTTTTTATAAGAAAACTCGTACAAAAGGAGTGAAGGAAAAATACAAATGAACGAAATATAGTTTTCCAAATACCATATAAATTTCCCTTCGGTTATTTTCAACGGATCAAATCTCGAAGATCGTTGGTATTGTATTCTTGTATACCGTCACGTATTTTCCTCGGAGACGAAAACAGAGGGGCCATTATAGAAAATATTTCGTAGCCGTTTTCTAGTCGGTTTGTTTGGAAAATTGCATGCATTTATAGGTCGGCGAGAATCGGGAAATTCAATCCACTTTCCCACACCCCACGCGCCTCCACCCTTCTCGCTTTCTCTCTCTTCTCGAGACAATGGGTATCGTATTGTTTTCCTATTGAATTGCAAACGAAACATGTGCTTTTCCCCATATCCAGACATTTGTCCCTCCAATAAAGAAACGGGAAGAAAAATGGTTCGAAGATTTAACAAATTTGTTTGGGGGGCAAATAATCGCCCAGTAATAATACCGCGTGCCATAATGAGAATAGAATGCAAAGTCATATAAAAGCAATTACAAAGCGTAGGTGGGGAGCGAGGCGAGGCCAAAATGTAAGGGCATTCCATTATCCGCCTCAAACAGCCTTAATAACGTCCAAATTGCATTGAAATAATATTGAATTTTCGTAAATAAAATTAATGGACCGAGAAATTAGAATAGCAAAGTAGGCGACCCCCTTTTCTGTATCAACCACCTGAGGCGTCTCAAAGTGAGAAATTTAATTGTTCCAACTGAAAAAATTGGAATTTTTCTTAATGGAGGTATTGCAACTGGGAATTGTGGTGATTTATTAGGTGCATCCGAAAAAGTTGGAAACCTCTTAAAACTGCAAGGGCTTTCAATAAATTTGTCAGTCGAAGCGATCTTCTTTCATTTTTTTTCTTTTGTATATTCTTTACTTGTTTTGAGCTAAAAGTTCATTGTGGAGCTTGACATTTTCTACACCAATCAACAGAAATGGATACATTTTCACTCAACACCAATAAATTACCCTCTTATCGAAGCGATAATGATTTGAGGGAGAAAAGTCATTTTTCTTTTGCGATCCCTTCGCGCATTTCTTACGGTTAATTCGTCGTTGCAGGAAGCCGAAACCTTTCGAATACCGTTAACAAAACATAAAACCCGGTCAAAGAGCGGTCTCAAAGTCGGCTCGACAAACTTTTGTTTTTTAATCGCCTTATTCCAGGCATGGACTTTTTTGTGGTGAGATCCTTTCGGTTTCAGTGCCTCCTATGTTTAAATGTTGTTCTTTGATATTGTGTTCCAGATATTTTAATAAATGCTGAATATTAAGAAATGATTCAGAAATTCTTTGATTTCATGTGAATAAATCAGAGTAAACGAGAGCTGATGTGAGAAAAAAGTTCCTATGTGAATTGGAGTGTATTATTCAAAATGGCATAACTGCTGGAACAAAGTGGCTTTTGAGTCAATCATTAGGATTGAAAAAAAACTCAGAAAATCGAGTAGTTTTGAGCGTTTAATAAAAGTGCCACTTTCGGGATTTTATTAAAATTTAACCGAACTGGTTATTTAAACAGTCTGCGCGCCCTCCTATGAAACATCATTGACCCCTGGAGGCAAAGGGATCAAAAATCGAAATCGCCAGAGAAAAATGGTTGAACCTACAACGTTCCGTCCCCAAACTGCCCCGGTTCTTTTTTATTTTTTAGAAAATTGACTCGATTAATATGTATTCGAATTGGGCGGTGAAAAACAGGGAAATGAGGGGGGCTTGTGGAGGGCGGTGGTTCCGGCGTTGTTTTTTCGATTTTAAAATTATAACTTTCGGAAAAATGGGCTTTGCATTTACATAAATTAACTGTGTTGCGTGTCAATAATTTATCCGTGGAACATTTTTATGTTCTTCGGTGGCACATTTAAATTTACACGTCGAACAAATATAACCGCCCCAATGCCCTAAATGCATTTTCACAACTATAATATATTTTTTTTCCGCCAATTGCAGACTTATTTATTGTCACTGGCAACACCGTCGTTTTAATAGCGAATTGCAAAAATAACTGGAATAATTTTTTTATGACGAGAGAGAGTCGAGTCCTATTTTTAATAAAACTCCCGATTCGATTATTGACAGTCCTGTAGCCTACGGTTAGTTAATCGGAAAAAATTCGCGCCAGCGTTGATATTAAAGCGGTCCGTGATTTTCCGCAGGAAAATGAACACTATTTGCTCTATGACGTATACGAGATGGGAAGGGGGAGGGGGTGGTTTTCCACGTCCGCCATATTATTTATCCATACGTAACGTTTACCACCTGCCAGATTTTTCATTTCGTCCGTTTACGTGGGACTAAGCGACTATGAATGGAGGTGAGGGAAGTTGGGGGTGTTGTTCCGAGAAGGGTTGCGCCACCGTTTATTCGACTTTTCCATTTATAACGGTCGTTTTTCCATTATTTGGCGTTTATGGTGCGATATAAATTTTTCGACTTGAGCGCCGTGCCATTTTTCATTTTCTCTCTCTGTGTGTTTTTTTTGTTAAACCTTTAATGTCTGATTAAAATTGATACGCCCCTGACCCGGCTGCTTTCTGTCCTTTAATCCCTCGAGGTGCTAATAAGGGTTGTGGGTGCTCTGTAATCGTGCCGCCACGCGTTTTACCCTAACAGCAGGTTTTATCTCGGAAACATTACAGTCTTGTATGGTATGAACACAAAAAAAATTTAAGCTGTATTTTCCTATAAAAATATGTATTCCTATATATTTTTTTTTCGTTATATGGATTACCTACGTAGAAAAAATTGAGCTCTCTTTCCATGGAAGATTAGGCTGATGTGAGTTTTTACCCTTCCAAGATGTTAAATTTCTATTATTCGAAACTAAAAATCCATAAGGATGGAGGTGAATTGTTAAGGCCAAGTTTGCACGTTCACAAGCACGCTACTAGTAATTAGAAAAACAAAGGAAAATACCCAAAGAAGAGGAATCCGTCTCCTCGATGCCCTCTTTGTATCTCCCTTCCTCTTACTCCCTTTCTCTTTGTCGCTCTCTCTTCTCGTAATTCGAATAAATTGTTTTTTGCATGGCCGTCGTCGTTTCGGCGAGCGATGGCGGCGGGTTCCATTTTGATTGATTACCAGAAGAAAATTGTAACGTTTTTAATCGAATTTGCGAAAAAACGTTTTCTCATTGTTTAATAGCCGAACCCGGCCGGGGCCTAGCGAGCGAACGTGACTGTCCAGCGCCATTGTGATTTTTCCATAGATCGGTTTTTTTCCTATTGCAAAAGGTCATGGCACTACATACAAAGAGCAATTTTGAAAATTGAGAAATACAAAGGAAGAAAACACCCCTCGAGGGTAGTGTTAAATAAGAAATATACCTCCTGGTCACTTAATTCAGTGACACCCCTTAAACTCAATTTAAAATATTAACCACGTTTCAATAGAGGTCCCTTTCTCTATCATTCCAATTCCGTCTTTATTATGCAAATGATCCTCTCAATCAATCGAAGCCAGTATAACGACAGCAACGTACGCTTTTAGTGGCAACTATTTAAGAGCGCCACCACTGGCTTTTATAAACGCAGACCTGCACAATTTAAGCGTTTTGAATATGGGAGCTGTTTAGTTGGGATTCCCAGGTGATTAAGAAATTGCAGCGTGTACCGTATTCCATGTCAGCGGAATAACCATTGATGTTTATGCTAAATAGAAAAATAATAACCAGAGGCGCGCTATGTTTCTCATAATTTTTCGAGATGTGATACACGATTAATTAATGTTACGTTTAAATTCTAGTTACGCCATTGTGTTTTGTTACTCAATTTGCCAGCGCTGACCCAATTTCAGTGGGCGATAATTGAATTAATATATTACAATTATAATGGCATTGTGTTTGTCGGGCTGGCAACACCTACCGGCATTATATTTGTCAGCGCGCCCGATCCAATTTACAATTCACGCGAATGATGATCACATTCAGGTTAGGTTGAATTTTAATTACGGAAAAAAAAGACCTCAATGTTTACAGCTGTCCGTTGACACGGTCTCACGAACCCATAATAAATCTGGCAACATCTGAAATTCCATTCCGCAAGTCGTCGAGAGATCGTGCCAAAACGAGACAATAGAAATTTCATTCCGATATCTACTACATTTGGGAAAACAACAATTTTTGTTTTATCAACGAAAGAATTTCTGTTCGCCTCCTTGATTTATATTTTTTCTGGGACGTTAGCACGCGTCTTTTGCCGATTACAACGTTGTCACGTTCATTTATCAACTAAGAGGTCTACTATTACTACCGGACATATTCGTTCCAGGTCTAATGGAGTTGTCTAATACTGACCTAAGCAGAAAAAAATGCCTTTTAATTAAGTGAATGAGATTATCTAACTGGAAAAGGGTGGTGAGTCATTATTGGCAGGGGGGACCCCTGTGGGGCCAAAAATGGCCGCATGCATGGCGGGTGTGACTCTACCGAAATCCAAATAAAAGTTTGCTGAATTTTTTAGACTTTTTTTTATGGAAAGTTATATGGAATCAATTATCGTGGCGGGAAGAGGGTTCAATCAAAAACTCTGTCGTCGCGTAAATTTTCTCTCCTAAAATCAGTTAAGAGATGGGGAGAATGTCGCGTTCCTCGAGGGTGAATTCCTTCGACTGCTCGCAACAACCTCTCCCTTCAGTTCCGGAATTCGTCGAGAAGGTTATAAACTTGGCAATTATTCCTCGTAATTACGACGTTACCTTAATGTGGTTTCTGTCCGCCCGCAGGCCTCCAAAACATTACGGTCCATTGCCAGAATTCTTTGCTTATCAGCATGCTCATATACTACATGGTAAGGTGTCGAAAAGTAGACAATTTTAGAGGTGAAAAGGCGATATTTTAATGACATTTTCAAAGCGCGCTTCTCCTTAAAAAATAGCAATAGATAGTTTGTTATTATCATAGTAAATTGATCGAATTTATCATCTGTAGATTTTGAATTGCGTCTTTCGTAATATTGGACTCTGATTTATAGTGATTTTGTTCTTCATTTTTCCGCTCGATGACTATCACTTGAGTTGCTGGATTTTTTGTTTATGTTCATATGCATTCCAGCGATGGATGCAGAGATTTGGTGTTGATTGCTCTTGACCCAATGCAGACATCAAGGATGTTTCAGCAAGTTGTTGGATAGTCCCAGGATAGTTAATTCTCTTAAACTATACTTTTCAAAAACCTTCAAAGCAAGAAGTCCACAGAGGCAAATCTCAACTTCTTGGCGACCAATTTTGCTTTTTATTTTTAGAGTTAACACAACTTGGAAACTCAGTATGCAATATCGTCATTGTTTCGCATACAGTATATAGTCTTCTTGGTTGAAACTACATTTCATTTACATAAACGTCATCCTCTTCCTTGCAAAAAAAGTTGTTCAACATACAACGGTAACGATCACCATTAACAGTCAATACGAATCCTTTCTGTGCTTTAACTTTTTAGGTTTTAAGGTTAGATAAGGTTTTTTTACTTCGATATGTAGATATGTTCTTTCGACTTTTGAATTTTGGAAGTTTGTTTAAATGGTCATGGTTATTTGCATTGAAAAGTAATAGAGTGGCAAGAGATCAGGGATTTGGTAAGTTTTTATCAAATTACATTCTTTTTAATGGTTAGTTTGGCATTGAAAAAGTAAAGTTCACATTCACCCAAAGAGATAATAATCCAATTAGTCTGTATTTCGTTGAAACAGATCAGCCCGGATCTCTCGACCAAAGCAAAGTTCCGTCCGAATTAACTGGATTATATTCAAGGGACGGATCAGTTTAGATATGATTATATTTGTACTCCCTAGAAAAGGGATACTAAAGCCGAGCCCTTTAGTCGAATCCAACTAAAGAAAATAAGTTTATAAGGTGAGGAAGCGTATGGATTTTATTAATGCTTTTCCAACTATGCTATACCCAGGGCTTTCGCTTTACGAATAATTTAAAACAATAATAATGAAGGACAGAGAAGGGGTGGGTGGCGTTACTTTACTCCCTCTCCTCCCAATGTGGTTGTTTTAGGCCTGAAACTGACGAAACCCCGGTAATCTCTTACGTGCCTTGGGGCCCGTCTGCGGTGATTAGCGGCGCGCGTCTGGGACTCTCTCTTATCAAACAGGATTAATGATTGGAAATTGTTTGTTTGGGTGTGTATCTATGTGCATCAAACCATCAATTTTCACAAAAATAAAACTTTTCTGTTTTCAAATAATGACCCTCCCAATGGATGAATAAAATGTGTAAACTTTAATTAGAATGATTACTGTTATTATTAAAAGAGAAGCGTTGGGTAGAAGGGAGACGAAGAGGAAAGGCCTTTAATACAAAACCAAACAAATTAGTAAACACATTATCCGTTGACGAGATATCCATTCCGAGATACGCGTTCTTTAATTAGGGTTGCGACTAATTCGGCCGTCGGAAATCCAGGAAAGTTGTTTTAGTATGCCATCGGCGTGCTGGCTTTAGTAGAGGGCGCGTGTTCTTTATGACGGTGCTCGTTTCGGAAGGTAAATTTAGTTAGCTCGGCTGCGTGTGTGTCTCTTCAGCCCGATACAATTCAAAAACGTACCACCAGTATTTTGTCGCATGGTTTCAACAAAAATTATGAATTTCATTCAAATCCATCATTGCAACTCTTGTCAATTGCCAATGCCAACTTTTAATACATGTTTGAGTAAACTGACTGCGTTGATTGATGTTAATCTAAAATTGAACGTCACATTCGTCACACCCAAAACACCCTGATGTAATCTGATAAATATTTAAAGTGAAAAATGTTTAGGGAAGCGGTATCGAGGAAAAGGGACCAAAAGACGAAACAAGAGAACAACACTCACTTGACGACTTTTTCCTCGTAGTTCATTACCCTCTTCTCGGCTTCGTTTCGATGACACTTGTAGGGGGTAGGCGGCTGCCACCATCGTCTCCCATACAACAGTAACCCAATTTTCTAAAAAAAAGTCATTGGAATTTTTCTAAAAAAAAATGTATGTCATATATTTATATGTTGTGATGTAAAGTTAACTTTTTTAGATTTGGGATCATTATTACGGATTCCTTTCGGCTCATTTTGCTTAATTTTGTTTATTCGTGGAGATGGTCCGTTAAGGCCTCATTTATGATTATTAGATTTACGGTTTGGTATATATTAGATTTTCCTTTCATGCTTGGAATAAAAAGACTAAGAAAAATCGAAGGGTTCACCTTTTTGGAACAAATAAAAAAAATAAATGATTCAACTATTCAGACATCTAGGATAAGTAAGTAATATGGGTTTTATAATAACATAAAGCGGAAGGAGACCAATCTGGATTGTTTCAAACTACAACTGTTCCCGGAAAATCATTCCTTTCAAGGACAAAGAAGAAAAATAGCACATTTAACCGAATATTCGCTTTATTCATTTGTTCTTGAGACATCATTTTTCTTTATTACTCTTGCAGCTCGCTGTAAAGATCACACGTTTGTTTATTGAAGTTTTTTACGGTAAAATCCACTTATATGTATGTTGGTTATCCTAAAAACCAATTAATCTTTGTTAAAAGAGCAATACATAGTCGGTTTATAACGAATTCATTCATCTTTTGAGCCAGGCGCTATATTTATCATAGGGATATTAGACAGAACCCCCTAGTAATAACCGTACGCTAATAAAGGTCAATTTTAGGCGTCATATTTTATACAGTATTATTTTTTAAAGGGCAATTTCATTGCTATTGGAGTGAGTATATTTACACAACGGCTCTGTATTATGAATAATACTGGCACACTGACTGGCGCGCTTTAGTGTGATAGAAGGCCCTGTCCTAGCCAACAACAACGAGAAAAAAAACTATATTTTTAATCGAAATTTATTCGAACATAAAAATACAGCTGGATAAATGGATTTCCTTGATAAAATCCCCGGGGAATTAAATATTGAAAACTGACGGGTACGTAGTGTTGTTCCGCATAATAACTTGAACATATTTCAAAATTGGTATTTAAAAATCGTTTTAAATATTCGCAAATGCTCTTTGTGTAACTTTTCCAATGTATATTTTAACAGGTTAAAAATACTAAATAAACGGGCCTGGTTTTTTTGCAAATAAAACTCTAGAGTAAATTAAATTAACCCGGTAATTGGTACCATGCCCGTGTTTACACGGTTTTTGACCAAAGTAACATGTTGCAAGTGCCTTTTGTTATTGTTTTAAGAAATAACCAGACATGCATTAATAATCATAATCAAATATTCGCTTTATCGGACCCGAAGGAAGTTATCGTGAAACTTCGCCTGGAATCTACTTATCTCGATGAGAAATACCTGGCTAAACTCCCTTTCAGGCAAATTTCTTTATTAAATACCACTCGTGGAAATTTCAGTTTCCATCGACATGTGCTTTCACTTATTATTTTTTCTGTTTTTGTTCAGTGTGCCCCCCATACGTTTTATTATTGCCATCTAAATTGGATAAATGGCCAAAACAGAAGCCGAACAAGAAAAAGAAGAGGAAGAGTCGTCTTCGACGAAGGAAATAAATGTGCGGCCCATTAACGGTTAAAATGACTGCAATACATTCATAGGACCGCCGTTGTCCTGGAGGCGAGGCTGTTTCCTCTTAGATTTATACCTTCGATGCACTTCTCCACAGTTATCTTTGAGATAGATTCACATTTAATCCTGGCGATGGATAATCTATAAATCCATTGCATGTAGGGTAAGATTTTCTTCATCTTGGTTGTGGTGTGTGTTGATTTCAAAATTAATGCTCGCCCAGTTGCGCACGGAAAAGGAAATGGATGAGGCAACGGAAATAATGTGTATCAACTCGCAACAACTCGACCACGGATAAGATAAACTCGATTGATTCTATTTTACAAATTGTAACGGGGAGTTTTGCCAATTTTCACAAACCTCCTGAAGGTTTGCATTGTTGTTTTTTAACGTTAAAAATCATCTAATGCAACTTCTTGTGCGGTATATGTTAAACTGGAGAAATATTTTTCTTCTGTTGCCTGTTTACAAGTTTTGTTCTTCTTTTTTGGTAGACAAAGAAAATCTCCAAATTTTCCAGATACAAAACCGTATGTTGTTTTTCGCATCTCCGGATTGGCTTCAACGAATTGGACATGAAAATTTATCGTAACGTATTAAGTAATAAGGGCGACGTCCAAATGGGCTTTCGCTAAAACTATCTATACATTTCCTCGTTGGTAAATTGCGACGAATTCCGCTTTCAGGAATCGGCTTGCTTGGGAATTCGTTGGGTGCCTTCACGTAATTACCTTCGCGGTTTTCTTGCGAAATTAAGATAATATTTATTATTTTGTTTCTCTCTTTAAACGCGAGATACCCACTCTTCTCATTCGTTCTTAATGAATTTAGATTACGCTTCATCCGGTGGCAAAAACAACCATTAATTGCTAGGGTTTTTTGTTTTCTTTCAACTCATAGAACGGTATAGTGAATATTTTTTTTCTTTCATTTGTGAAGGAACGTTAAGGAACACACTTGGCGCAATCATATTTCCATACATTAAATAAGCAAATCGAAACGGATTTAAAATTTAAATTTAATCCAGTTGCCCACGAAAATCTTGTTGGAAATACGCGCCTTATGACGACGATGATGACGACAATGATTTATTTCCACGAGGCGTACTGCCTTAATGTATAATTAAACTTCCAGAAGAACCAAATTAGGCTAGTTTTTTCCTTATTTATGTTGCACGCACACATATACACGAAGACCCTGTATAAAGAGAGTCTTGAATTATTCAAGTCGCTTATAACCTTTCGACCTCCCTAAAAAAACAGAACTGATTGACGTGACGAGCATTTTTAAATAATAATAATCGTTTCAATGGCCGCTTCATTAAAACTGGTTTTGTGCATTTATACAGGGTACTCGAGATTTTATGTTGATGGGAGCTAACTTTACCAAGCTGTGCCGCAATAAGGTTGTCTCAGGTCATAGACCCTGTTCCTTTTTTTTTTTATTATTGTTCTCTTCATTGTTCAACCCTCATCCAGGGTTGACGGGGTTCCTATTGCCAATTATATTGCACGACCCTCGTTTTTCCTACCATTCGGAATTATTGTTAATAATATCTCGATTACGTGACAAATATTAATTATCAAAACCGGACGGAACGTCTGGTAAAAGGTAATAAGAATCAAGAATTAATATGTCCGTGAACCATAAACATAAAAGTTCAATTAAGATGTTTGTTGTTTAGTAGTCGGACGCGAGCGACCTCGACGGAAACATTTTTCCTTCAGATCGGAGCTGAAAGATTAGAAATGTTCGTTTGAATATCTCGAAAAGCGAACGGTAATCGATCAACAATCTTGAAACCGGAACGCATGTAAAATACATTTATTAAATATTATCCAACGCTATATAGTCGGATAGGCTTTATTTTATTGTTCAATATTGTTATGTTTAGAAAATAGGCTACATTTGGCAACAGCGTAATGGAGCAAAGGTTAACATACTGTGAATTAATATAATAATTAAATATTTTTTTGGATGTATTACATTGGAGCTGTAGAATTATTAATTTTGTTTTATTGTACTACGTTTAGTATAGAAATTTTGTTTAAGTTTCTATAAGCAATTTCAACAATTGTTTGTTTAAAAATAATTGAAGCGGCCAAACCCAATTTCTATGCTAAACGACTGAAGTAAATAGACCCGTAGCAACAAGGCTTTTTCAATTGGAGAGAATCACCCATGCTAGAATAGAACGAAGCGAACGAGCAAGTCAGCAAGCAAGTAACAACAACAAAAAACCCAAGTGTAATCTTTGCTTGAAAATCAGAATCCGATTTACATAAAAGCCATTAAGGTGTAATAATTTTCCTAGCCGGGGATTTTCGGGCGTATTAGCGGAAAATCGCTTCTAATTTTCACGTTTAAACATAGTTCTCGGTTAGTTCCTTTCAACAAACGGCCCAGAGAAAGAGGGAGACATCAAACGGATATAATGTATACATATATTTATATATTTAAAAGTATATATGTACAAGAATATACCTTCAACGAATATTAAACAAACAAGTTTAACTAGCCAAGCAAATCAAAAAGTGCGAGTGAGGGAAAACTCCATTTCTCGTACCGAAATCAGTTCATAATTCTCGAATAACAATTCGATCGCATTCAGTTTCCATCTGAACTTTTCCACGTGGTTGAAATTGAGTGGAAGTGCACAAAGTTGTGTTCAAAAAACTATATGTATACATAATACATATGTAAATACATGTATGATAAAACAACCGTATACATTCCATATTTATTGTCCATTACAGTGAAATCTCTCATAACCGAACACTCGTAGTTTTTCTGATTTTGTCCGCTTATTATAGGTGTCCGTTTATAAACGATAATTTTATAGCTTGGTGCCAAAAAAATTCGTTCTCTTAAAGCAGGTGTCCGTTTAATACAGGTGTCCGCAAGAAGAAGTTTCACTCTATTTAGTGTTTAACTTTGATACGTTTTGTATCACCAACCAACGACCATTTGTCATGGAAACAGTTCACAAACCAGGTGGTTTTTGAAACTTTTAAAAAACGCACCACTGAGAATTTTGTCTGAAAGGAATCAAATACTTGGCCCATTGTACATTTCGAGACGAGGGAAATTCACAGTTCGATTAAGAGCGTGAAAATATTTGCACGACTAGAACGCTGGTGGAAGTAATTTTAACTGGAAACCAACCCCACCCCGCATATAATAAATGTTTGAGTATTAAATAATGAGTTTGACTTGTTCATTGCCGTATGGTGCGTTGGGTTGTTCATCTCATTTTTAATAATAAAAAAAAAGAAGAGAGAAACGAATGAAAAATAGAGAGAAAACGCGCGTTTTTAAGGTAAAATTTATGAGGTGTCCTCAATATCGGCAACAATAAAAGGATCGATCCTCGGGAAAATCCACGTTTATTTATAGATATCTAACGAATTCGAACCATTCCGAACGAGCCGATAATAATAACATAATCTGAAAGCTATAAATCGCATTTAAAGTTATCCCCAAAACGTTTTAACTCTCACAAATATTAATATTAAATGGCAACCAACAGTATTCTATATGTGAGAATTGCAAATTACCAACTTTCCGTCTGCAGAGTTACATCAAAACCTGAAAGTGCAATAATTCAAGTAAAGATTTGTGCATGATTTCTCTAAATTATTAAAGTGGAGGAATTTTTAATGAATAGACGAAGGGAAAACAGAGAAAGAGAGAGAGCAAGAGAGAGAAAGAGAGAAAGAAAAAGAGAGTGAGAGGGAAAGATGAATTGAACCAAAGTCGAGAACTTTACCAGGGTGGGGAAGTGAGAGAGGGATCGTTAATTATTAAACTGACGTAAAAATTTAAGCTTATTTCCAGACATGTTTCCAAAGCAAAAGTTAAGAGAAAAGAGAGAGGGAAGCATTTAATTAGTTATTAAAAATGAGTAAATAAAAATAGGAAAAGCACCACCACCCTCAGTTCTGAAGTCGCAATTTTACATTTCCCATTGAAACTTATTAAATTTTGGGTGCGGTTTTCTCACTCCATCCTGTTTACATCTCAAAAACTCAGGAAAACATATTCAAAAAAATGTTATTAATCCGAAAGGAAGAAGGAGTGATACAAATAGTGAACTTTGCGACACGTTGCTTGCCGACCTTCTCCTCCTTCCCACCACCATTACGCTGTATTCATTGAAATTTCCTGGCACGTCCGAAAATACGCCAGCAACCGAATACGAAACGAGAGAGTGTATTAATTCTGATTTGTTAAAAAAAAAAACTGGGCGAGAAAACTCGGCGAGCAGCGCGCGAAATCTCTGCATTCTAAAGCAACTTCCGCAATCTTCACATACATGGAAATCAAAACGAAAAAGAATTTTTCGTTGGTGGTCAAAAGTAAGTCGTTTCTCAAAAGAATTGAACTCCCTTCTGCCCTCTCTACCAACTTTTACACGTACTAAAAACCCTGAAATCCGCGTGCAATGATTTATTACGGGCGTCTGCATAAAATAGTTTCATATTAATTGGAGGAAGGAGGAACGTTAAAGCCATAAGGTGGGGGCTTATTTGCAAATATTGTTTCACTTTAAGGGCCCCCAGTCGATTTACATAAATTTAAATGGGGGGTAGAGAAGTTTATGAATACCCATTTTAAAAAATTCGAATCAATAATTAAATTTTTAACGTCTCGTCCACAATTGCTCGAGACACCTTCAGGCTAATGAAATGAATCATGAAATGATCCAGTAATATCTACATATTACTAAAAAAATCGATGAACTACAGTAAATTTTTGTTGAAATTTACTGGAAAAAATTATGAACAGCAGGAATGCTGAAATTTTTTCAATTTTTTTTATTATCGTTCTCTGTTTTAGTTAACGGAAAGTTTTTAATATGGCCTTCGAACCGAGTTAAAAAGGGGGAATGAAAGTATTGCAAAAATGTTTTAATTATGACTGATATCTACCTATATAAGGCTCGACTTTATCAGTAATTGAAAAACTCCTCTTGAGGGGCATATATTAAATGTCAGTTCGATACCTGTTCCTGATTCGAAAGAAAAAAAGTTCCAATTACCGTAAGAAGAACAAAATGGAAATTCCATTGTAATTAAAAGAAGAACAAAAAAACTGGCATGTTTGCCCCAATTGTAAAACGCCCGCTTTCAGGACCCAAAAAGAAATTTGTCACTGCTAATTTCTCGTCAACGCGCCTGTCCTCCACTCGTTTCCCGAACCTTCCCTTTTAAAATAATTAAATTGCTTTCTCCATAAGCGGCCCGTCCATCTTTTCTTTCTTCGCGCGCGCGTTTTTCCCTCCCTCTCTCTCCATCCTGTCTCCCTATCTATCCTTTAAGCAGGAGGTCGAGTGTCAAAACATAAAAACTACCCGGTCTTTCGCGTTAAAAAAAAGGGTTTTTCTTTTCCGATTTTTCTTTTAAATTGGTTTCGTGGCATTGCGTAATTTTCTTCTTCATCCTTTTGTTTTTTTTTTCGGTCTGCTTAATTTTTTTATGAATGATCATATCAAGGCCCTGTTATAAAACACACAGTTTGGTCGTGTTTAAAAAGGAATTTTTAATATAATTTTTTTCTTTGTCTTTTTAAAGACTTTCTGGAGATATATTTTTAGCCTACTGTGGAAGAAATGAAACTTTCAAATTGAAAATATTTTACGTAAATACCTAATAATCCTGCAATACTTCGAAGCATGCCTAAAAAAAAAAATTCTTGTTGATCTGCAGTCATCCTTTTCAGAACGCCCCCCCCCCCCTTCCCCCTCTTTATTTTCTTGGTTACGTAAAAAAATTCGACATTTCAATATTTCCTTTGGAAGATAGATAATAATCTAAAGGAACTAAATCAGATGCCTTAGAATAAGAATAGGGGTCATCTATCTACATATGCAATTCGGTTGAAAGAATTCAGATCGCTTTCAAATCAGAATTGACCGCCATGTTTCCACTCATGCGTATATTATTTTTTTTAATGAAAACTCTGTATAATATATAACGTGACCACTAATTATTAACACGTAATAATAAAAAATATAAAAATAACAAGCGAGGCCTATCGATTTTCTAATTTTTCTAAAAGAAAAGCAAGCAATTTTTAAATAAGGGTAGCCTTGCGTGCGTGACACCACTGGGTCTAAGTAATGCATTTTTAAATGTTACCCATATATGTATATAGGTATATTTAAAAAAATAACCCGCATGAACGAAACGCCTACTATAGTAAGGCACACCATAAGCAATGTATTCAATTGTGTGTGTTTTTTTTCTTTTTTCCTCCTTGCTCTCAATAAAGTCGAAGTGTCAAACGCAAAGGTTTCCGGCAACGAAAGTTTTTCGTATTCCGCAGAAAAAGTTGCCTCATTTTTTACGGCAAAGGCTGCCTATTTTGCCACGAAACTGCCTATGGCAGATTACAAATTCATCAGGCCGCGGTAATCTTTAAAAGACGCCAAGTTTTATTAGTTTTTTTTCTCTCGTTCCTCTGCTTTTAGATGAGTAACGTTCTTAGGGATATTTTCTGGGGGTTGAAGGAAATTCCACAAATATGTTGTTTTTCTTTAGAGATGTTTTCTGTAGATGTTTCGGAACAATTCTAAATGAAACGTTGTATTTAATAATTCATCTGAACTGCCGTGTTAAATAGAAGAAGCGATGCCATCTATATTGTTTCTGATGAATACTGAATTTTAATGAAGAAATATTTGAAATAAAGTATAACTATTTTCCAATTGATGTTGAAGATGGTGGATTTTCTCCAAAATGGGTTCAGAATGTTCACAGCTGTTATATCAAATGGTGCTTTTACGTAATAAAATTTTATTTTCCAAATCCGAATATAAACAAGTACGATTCGTGTTATTTTAAATTGTGAATTGTGCACACACTTGAGAGCTGAAATGCCGAAATAACTTAACCTATATTTTCGGAAAGAGTTTTCTTTCATAGAATTCTTTACAGTTGCATTACGCCAATTTATTTGCAATATTTGCCTTCTGGTACTCCTTGCGATTACATGAGAGCGAGAGAGGTAGAAGGAGAGAAAGAGAAAAAGAGAGAGGAAGAGGCCCATTAGAGTTTATTGAAACTGTGTTCTGAGAGAAAGATCGTTCTTTGTGTCCATTCCAAATTCTAAAAATCGAACGAATCGAATGAGACAAAGAGAAGTTGTATAGTAAATTTACGAGAAAAAAATTGGGGAAACTTTATCATATTTATTCAGGTCCACGGACTTTGTTAAATATTTAATACTGCCGCATTGGTCTCTGTCTCTCTCTTTCTCACTCTCTCTACCTCTNTCTCTACCTCTCTTTCCCCCCCCCCCCCTCTCTCTCTCTCTCACGCACTCTTCCGTAAAATAAAAATTCGCAATTATTTTAACAGCTGGACATTTATCATTTTAAATACAGGGTCACAAGAGTGGGAACAGAGAGGGGTAGTAAGGTTAATTGTTATTAATTAGGTTTTTCCGGGGAAAAAAACCAGACCCTTCAACAACACCAACAACAACAGTCCCCTCAATTTTTCCTGTCTGGAAAATTAATTTTCCGTTAAAAGTAGTTTTCAAATTTAAATATGTGGCAATAAAATCTTTTTACCGGTACTACATATTAGATTCCCATGGAGTTCGAATAAATTTCTTTTGATTTTTCACTTTGGCGCCGCTTAATGAAGAAATATAGACCAATTAGGTGCTTTGCCGAGGAACGTAACGTAAAATCCGTGTGACCCAAACGTTGGTGGTTATTTGCGTTGTAATTTAATTTACCACAGATCCCCTGCACACTGACTGTTCATTGTATTACGCTTTATCGATAATGAAAATCGAGTTTTAACTTTCAATTTCGACCTAAGAAATAATAAAAATAACAAACAAATTATTCTCTCCCCTCTACGTTTACACACGCAAAAACGGATTTATTTTTGTCGTAAAGAGGATAGGATGCTCGGCTATAAGTAAATTAAAATTCTTAGAAACTTTTTCATCAAATATCAGTTCCGACTGCGCATCTAATTGAATACATAATTATTAACTCGAAAGCAATCGAAGAAAGTTTCTCTCTTTCCCATCAGCACCCTCGTCGACCCTTTCGAAGGGCCATCTCGCCCTGAATCTTCCTTTTCTGTTGGTTTTCGCGTAAATAAGAACATCCAACAAAATAATGTTCTTTTTTAAAAATACGTATCTGTCACTGAATATACTTTATCAGTGTGCAAAGTTTCATTAAAATTAAGAATGCTCGTAAGATGAGGATGACTTTTTTTGCAAATTTAAAGAGATAGAGCACTTTGTTATATTCAATTTATCATTGAAACTTTATCCATATCGATTTTTCCAAAAAAAAAAGAAAAGAAATTATTGCTCATGATTTTTTACTAAAAGTCTCAATAAAAAACTGATAGGAAGACTGTTTGCAAAAAAATGACAAAACAGAACACCACCTGGATCCTTAAAAATACGACAATATTTCGTTTCGATTAAATTCCGAGTTTATTTAGTCGGTCCAGAACGGCCGGAACATAAACCGGGGAATAAAACGCCGAAGAGCAACCACAAATATTTGCTCTTGATTGTGTTATTTGTCTACAAAAAAAAACTCCCATCTCTCTCTGTTTCTCTCTCTACCTCTCTCACTCTCTTTCTCTCTCTATCTCTCTCGCGTTGTTTATTGTTGCTTTTTCACTGCAAAAACAATAATAATTATTTTCCTGCTGGTGCGGCAGGAACAAAAAAAACATAAATACGCAATATACAATATTTCCGATCGATTTAATATGCAACACATGTTTCTGGGGAACAAAACCGCGTAATCAATCCGACGAAACAGACATTAAAATTAATTGTGGCACTGCTGACTGTTCAATGGCGAAGCTGCGCGCAGCAACACTGCTGCATGCTGCTTTCAAATCCGACATGTTTGTGTGTGTGTATGTGTGTGTGCGTACGTGATTATAAATATCACGTTGAAACTGGCAATGGGTCCTCCATATTAGGACCCTATTGTGTTATTTACACCCCGTACAAATATATTTCCGTATAAATAAATTAACATTCGTTCAGTTTATGATATGTTGCCACATTGTCAAACTTTAAATGAATAAGTAGTTTTTACTATAATTATAAGAGTGCAAAGAAAGTCAAAGCAAGCGGAAAGAGAAGAACCTAGTAGAAGAAGAAGAAGAAGAAGAGCAAATTAAATTCAACCGAATTCTCTGGGGCTCTTTTCAGATATTTCCCATTCAATTAAACCACTTCAAGATGCTTGTAGAGTGTATTTACCCTGGAAAAACAACCTTTCAGGCATTTCGGTACATGCACCTAATAAAATTCGTTTTCCAATTGAATTTTAAATCTAATTTTCGCTCGGTAGGTGGTGCTCTCTCTCCCTCTCTCTTTCTCTCAATCTTTTTACTCACCCTCACAGGTTTGTGCGGCCTTTTATCGACTCCACGGCGGTTTATTCGGTTATTGATTGTTTAAAAAGGGGACTGGCCTGCGGGGTCCAGGGGGACATCTTCTTCCGTTATCACCAGCCAGAAAGAAGGGAAAAAATGTCCATCAGCTTATTTACGACACCACCTCACCGGTCGGAACGTTGCGAAATCAGTTCACTTTGCCTTGAAGTCGTTTACGGTTACGGGACCAGAATTTAGTCGGCAATAATCGTAAACACAAGAACTCTACGAGTTTCCACGAATTTCGAACACGCAGTTAAAGTCAAGACCGTACATTTTCACGAATAAAAGGTTTTCGAATAGGGAAAAATTATGTGATCACCCATCTCCGACGACTGGTTGATGCACAAGCATGCTTGTTTTGCATTTGAACAGTTCGAATCCCAAATAAATTCGAATAAAAACAACAAGATATCGAGTTACTTAAAAAAAAACACATTTTACAAGGACTACTCACTTTATCTTATTCTTAATTAAAGAGAAAACGCATTCGAAATTAACAATATGACGGTTGCCGTGACAGAAAATACGTAAATGAAGAAGAAGAAGAAGTTTGAGATGGAGTAAAAGTAAACTTCGTTTTCTCATTAATTTCCCCCGTTAGTTAAATATTTAAGATCAAATAGAATTAGGAGGCAAGAAACATGCCGAGGACAGCTTGCATAATAAGACTGCGGTGCCCACGGGGGACTCCCGAAGTTGAAACGAACAAGACGACGAGCTGGAGGAGACGTTCTCTTGTCTGGGGAACACGGTAGCGACGTCAAAATACTTTCTTACCCCACGTGGAACTCCTAATGACATTATTACAGTTAAAAAACAACTCGTTGTTCCAAGTGTATAATAATCGCTCATTAATATGTTTTTTTCTTATAATTTTCTCGAAAACTTTTTAAACTATATCATCATTTTAGAACTAAACAGTACGGAATTCACGTCTCTTTTTTTCGGTTTGTTTTATGCAGGACGGTGCGTTAAAGACCGGAAGTTGCGGCACAGCTGTCCGTTCTGCTTTAAATACAATAATAATTTCGTCAGTGACGTGGTTTCTGATATTTACACCATTTTCCTGCCATCCGTTAATAAATTACAAGTATTTTTGGTTGCGGACACACGACCCGAAAATGCATAAACACCGGCATATGTCTTGTCCACATTAGAAATTAAAAATACAACGTTAAAAGCGATAATTTGGGATGAAAAAAATGTGCGCGCGAGTGAAAATAAATCACCCTCAAGAAACTTCAAAAAATCCCGATACGGCTTTTAAACGAAGATAAAACGAAACTTGAAACCCAAACAAAAACAAAGATAAAAAGAAACGGGACAGGGATCATTAAGATACAGAAATACATTCAACGGCAAGCGACATAATTTAGATTAGCTGTCGACGACGTGGTGAATGTTAACATGCTACATATGACTCCATTTCTTACGGGAAAAATTAACGATATATATTTATATGACAGGAACACGCCTATATTCATGATTAATGACGACGCGAACAATTGTATTTTAGTTCCACGACCTGATGACTCTAGTGGATCCTTGCTACTGTCTTACCATAATTTAATTTTCTAATAAAATTCAGACAAAAGATCGTAGAGCTATTCTAATGAATAACTTCTGAATTTACTTCCTGTTTGCACATCTCTCTATCCTAAGAATACCACCACATAGTCTACCTTAAGATCGTACTGAAAAATTTAAATCCTCAGACCTAACACCGTTTAGTTAGCATGTCTTTATAGAATTTCTTATGTTTTTTTTTAAGGAGCTATGCCAGCTACTCGTCACACTAATTCTTAACCGATATTTGTTTATTAACTATGTAAGTATTTCTGTATTGTAATTTTTTCTTCTTTTAAGGAATCTTTGCTGAATTATAGATTTCCTTTTCAAACCGTCGAGAAAAAGGGACGGGAAAAGTGAATCCTGGCCCATGTCTCGCCGTGCCTTTCCCGAATACCGTTCATAAATTTTTCCAAGAGTGATTTGTGCGTTGTCTCAAAGAGAAATATCTTTTACGTCCTTCTCTTCGCATCGCATCTCTTTCTCTGTGTATGAATGTATGTGTGTGTGTATATTTTCCCTAAAAGCAAATTGAAACAAGAGCGACGAGAAACGACGAGAAAAGATCTAGATTCCTGTTTCTAATGTTGTTTTTATACCCGACAGTTTCTCTTAATTTTTACTTTGTTTATTTCGATGTTCTCTTTTTTTTTTTGAGGAACGGACTGGCAAAAGCAGTTCAAAACACTCAACAATTCTCTCTGGACCAAACAAATCTCAATCTGAACATGGATTCACGTTCTGGAAAAGGGCATTATGAAGTTTGAAAATTACTTTTAACCAAATTATAACAATAATAGTGATACAGTGGTCGGCTGCGTCCTTTCTCTCCCTCTCTCTCTAACCAACGTCACTTCCATGAATTAATAAATGGAAAATACGTGTAGGGCGCGCATTACGATTTTCATAAACATTATTGGGGCGCTTGTTGTTTTAATGCCGCATAAAATATGAACGAATTTAAGCTTCTGGTTGCGGAAATGGGATTTTAATTGTTAAAAATATCGAAATTGGAAAATTGCCTCCTCTCCTGGTTTCGCTCCGACAGGCCGCAAAATTAATGCGAAATAATTAAGAAATCGGGTTAATAAGTCATTTCCGAGGTAACTCGAAGGAGCAGCGCTCCAAAATTTGTGTGGAAAAACTGGTCGAAAGCATTTGGGAAATTAATTTTTGGTCGGGGAGAGAGGCGGTGAAGTTTTAGAAAACTGCCACACCCCCTTCCTCCCCCCTACCTCTTTCTCTCTCCATGAAAATGAGAAATATTGGTTCGTGTCGATGGAAAATGAACCACAAAGTGCGAAAATTTCTATCGTTTAATATACTTAATGCGAAACCACACACAGAGAAAGAGATGGGGATAGTGGAGACAATTGTGCATCGACCACAATAAGAAGATTAGGACCGAGTAAGAAACGGCATTACGTTGTAGCGAGAACGGTTCAAGCAAATGAGCTTTCACGAATTTAATCCAAGGGAAATGATGAAAATGCATAAGGCGACATTTGTCTCGGAGGATAATCAAATTTTCTTCCCTTTTCCCTCTACTGGCGCGCCCCAGGATCTGAAATGACCCAATTATCACCGATCTTAATTGTTAATTTTCAATTTTTCCTATGTTGAAGCTGTTTGCTCTCATTCTATATCTGAGGGAAATTTCTTGTTCTTTCTTTTCCTCCTCCTCCTCTTCAAGAACTTGCTGCTGCAACTACTCTCACATTAATTATATTTAATTAACAGAAATTCGACGAACATGCCTGCTACAAAACTAATAATTGGCGTAATGAACACTATTTCCAGTGTTGCCAGTGTTTGTAAAGGAAAAGCGGGACAGAGGGGGGATAAACGTTTAGACATGATATTACTTTAATTAACTGCATTGCTGAAGGTACTGACCTTCTTCTCCTCCTTTCTCTGTTCTTCCTATTTTGAGTGCAGTTGGTTTCTTTTATTTTATTCGTATTTTATTTAACATATGTAGTACATAATATACATAGTATGTATACATATAGGGTGTCCCAAAAATTACGGGACAATATTTTCTACGATGAAAAATTTTAAGAAAAGTTCATATAAACATAAGTCGACATATGAACACTGTGGGAATTACAGCCCTATAAAGGGTCGCTCCTGAAGGTGGTTTTCACCAATATGATCGAAATGGTTTGAGATACAGTAACGAAATTTGTACATTTACCGAAAGTTTTACGCTAAATGTAAGAACTTAAAGAATATTAAAAAAATATATATTTAGAGGTGTATTATACAAAATCGGCTTAGGGTATCAGTAGCTTTATTTTTTCTGTTTGCAATTATTTTTACAGTTTAACCACAGAAATTGAAAACATTATGTTTAAATAATCATAAAATTGAAATTTATTAAAAGAAGGCCATGGTTTAAATGTAAAATTTGTTTTATTTATCATTTCAAGGTCAAAAATTGTGTTTTATTGTTATTTATTTATTTATTGATTTTTTACTTATTTCATGTTATTTTTTTTTTATTATCTGTTGTCTTATTGTCACTTTGTGAATAAATAAATGAATTACCATAATTATTCCTTTTTTTTATTTGGTTTCGTAACAGACCTTCTTCAATAAAAATAACAAATAAGAAGTAACAATAAATTAAAAAATAATAGTAAATAACATTTTTTTCCCGATAAAATGTCAAACAAAACAAATTTCAATTTTAATTTATGGGCTATTTTTGATATATTTCAATTTTATGATTATATTTAACAGGCGTTGTAGCATGTACTGTATTATGTAATATCCATTTTACTCGAAAACGGTACATTTATCGAAGCCAAATAAGAGCACATTTTTTACGCAAAAAAAAATTAATGTTTTCAATTTCAGTGGTCAAATTGTAAAAAATATATAAAAAAAAAGATATTATTTATTATAGGATATAAAGAAGAGTCCTAGAAATTTGGAAAAAATAAGACGATATTGTCACTTTTAGATTGTAATAAATCGAAGCACTACTACGTCAGTAAAATAACAATGTTGTTGGGTTGTACTAACTATTCAAGTTCTTAAAGAAATTGATAATGAGAGCTTAATCCAATCTTTATCAGTTTAGCATGTTACCCTTTAGTGTCAAAATGAGTTATGTTAAATATTTATTTCTCTCTCTCACTCTCGTTTGCTAATTTTCTTCATATTATAATAAATGACAGAGACAATTAAAACTTCTTGCCCGAACTTCTGATAAAAGACGTTTTCTCTTGCTCGTACATTCACATACACATAGAACACGGCTATCGTTCATTTTGCTGTTGTTGGATGTTTGAAACGCGCGTTCTTGTCTGACAGACAAGCGGGGCGGGTGCTCCTGCTGCTGCGAAAGTGTTGTTCGTTAAGCCAATTATTAGTTTTGAAGCAGCTAACTTCTCATTAGTCGAATAACTTCACTTCTCGGATTTCTACAGAGATATAAAGCCGGTGTTAGTTTCATTGTTATCTGCAATATATTATTTTAATCGCGAATTTCGGATGGCGGCAAACAAATAAAGATACATTTATGGTTTGCACTCGTACCGAAATTATTCATTTTAAAATTGGCCGCGGTCGTAAAACCGTCGGCATTTTAATTTTATTTTCTGTTGACACGTTTAAAATTAAATTATGACTTCTTCTTCTCCTCCGTCCGGTTTCGAAATTCTTGGGACCCGATGTTATATTTAAGCGAACACTCGTGAAAATTTAACGATCTCACCGAAGACAGATGCAGAATGACAGCGCAGCTACAAGACGCTCACACTATCTGGGTCCGCTTCTAAATTAGCTCTAAAAAATAATTTGAAGCACATTTTTTTTAACTTTAGGACTTCTTGTCACTGTCTTTAGTTTAAACGGTTTTTCATTAGGGAACTGAATAGTTTATGAGAGCAATTAATCACGCTACAGTACTTTTTCTTATTGATTATGTAAAAAGTCAAAAAAAAGAAGTTTTTTTCAGATTTACGAGGTTTGCAGAAACTTCAACTGTACGAGTTAAACATGAAAACACCTCTCAAGCTAATATCTGAACAGAGGACTGGAAGAGATCGTGACACTCTCATTTTTCATTGTTCCTATTGTGAAAAAATTAGTTTGGAGTTCAAGTGCTGTTCTATCATTAATTTGTTCCACTTCGTTTGGATCTTGCATTAAAATCTAACCTCCAAGGAGGAAAATGATTGATTTTAATTAAAGTAGTGGTCTTAAATTGTGTCCTTTGAGGTTTGCTGTCACGTGTCGCTCCGACGTGCACTGCCATGTGCCGCTTCTGCAACCTTTCCATCTGACAATGCACCATTTTTCCAGTCACTTTGATTTTCGCAAATATTGTGTGTTCTTTTATACCTACCTGCTTCACATTTTAATATTTACAATGCCTCTGCAAAAAATTCTATACATTCTACGATTTCAGATGCTGACGCAGACCTGAAATATAAGCCGTTTCCTTGCCTAGAGCAGGTTCCTAAAAAGTGAACAATATTAAATTCTGTTTTTAGGACCTCAAGGAATGTTAGCTTGAAAAAAAACTCAACGCTCCGTAATGTAAAATTGTTTTCCTTAACTTAAATTAGGACAGCCTTAATGGCCTCACAACATCCAGATTGGATGGACTGGATAGAAGAAAAAGGGATGTTACTTAAAAAAGCAACTTTTTTAATGGCGAAAGTGCAGTTTCAAAAATATGATTTTTCATGTTACGCGCCATCTAACTAATTTTCAAATTACTCTTTTGTTTTGAAATATTTGCCCACATAAAACGAGGCCCAACTGTAGTTAGATTAAATTAGAACGCGTGCTATAAATTTTTATTTCAGAAGAGATTAAAATGGATTAAAACGGAGCAGATCAAAAGAGTCTCTTAGAGAGAGGCTTATCGTTACTGGATGGGGTGTTTTGTCCATTATTATGACAAACGTTCCATGTTTTTCGAATGGCATCGACTTTATAATTCAAATCGACATTCTGTGTGCATGTTTGAGCAAATAATTTCATATGCGTGTATGTGGGTGCGAGAGAGAGAGGATATTTATTTAAATCGGATAGAACTAAATCCAATTTGAACCACTTAACATAGACCGCACGTCCGCCGTCAGTAATTGTTTAAAACAGTAAACAACGTTTAAAACCCTAAATACTACTCGACGGACGGTAATATCGCAAATCCATTTTAGTATTTCAACTGTTGGTTTAGATTTAAACGATCCCGACAGTTTAATTTCACAGACCACACTAGAGGGAGACAGTGTGAGGTACTAACGGACCATCATTTTGTCGTAATTCCATTAAGTACTTGTAAAAGCCGAAAAGTTTAACGTAAATCTTTGTTTTACAGTGAATTGTTATAAATAATAAATGGGAGTCGTCAGTTCCAGCTCTGGGATCCGTTCTGCCTCTCGACTTCAAACGTCCCAATGGCTTTGTTCCTCAGTTAGTTATAGAAACAACGTTCGCATTAATTTGAATAATCAATTCTAAAGTGAATTGTTTATACACACTATATGTATAGGTACCCACGAGGAGTTTCTGCTGCTTAATTGAAACTTTGATGCCTTAATTTACGAGAAATTCCTTTAAAAGTGGAAAAATCAATACATGTTTTCAGTATATAAGGTGCCTGCCTCATGTTGTGAGTCGAATCTTAATTTTCCTCAAACTGGAACTTCGACTAAATGTTCCATTCACTAATTTTCATCTAGCTAATTCACCTTTAGGTATCCAGTGTTGTTCCATTTACACGTCTGATTCCGATGGAATTACTATGTTACATCAATGTTCTTATTGGTCTATCTCCGGTATTCCCTGACACCGAATGTAGATAAATGAGAGAGATTTTTCGATCTTTTTCCTGAATGTATGTTTCTGTATCATGTTTAAGAAATGTCTTCAAGGAACCAATCTTGGCACTGGAATAACCGTGACCTTGTAGTGTGTCAATATTGGAAGTCCAAAAAGAAAAAACATTTGCCAACACTTTTATCAACACAATAATTAAAAAAAAAAAGGAATATTCAGGTGATACGAATCCACCTAAAATTTGTCTGTAAATATTCGAAGAGACAGATTAAAGTTGGAAGTCTTCTTGAAGTCCTTGTAAATTTAAATGATATAAACTCGGGGTATTGTAGACTCAATCTCGAAAGTAAACTTACTTATCTGGCGCGATTTCCTTTTGAATCGACGACACGGAACGGGGGAGAGGAAGAGACGCCGAATAACAAAAGGGGGAAAGGAGGGGGGTTTATCTGCTACGCCGCCAAAAACGAACTCGGTCGGCGGCAACGACGACGGCGGTTGTTATTGTATAGCTTTTCAACGGGATCACCTGTATGTTCTTAAAAGGAATACTAAATCGAACCTATTTTCTTTTGGATAAGAGACACAATGTTTATTGTTATGAAGAGTTTTTTATGTTTACTGAGCACTTGGCAGCATTTCTTTATATTTAGAGAAATTTTTCTAAATGGCAATACCGCATACCCATCTATCTAGATGTAAAATGAAGAAACATGATGTAATTAAAGTACATGAAGTTAAACGTTCTATCTTAAGTTTCAATATTCATTCAACATTGTTGACTCAATTTTGTCAACAAATTATATGTTTGCGATTTTATCTTTCTACATTGACGTCTAAAAAAAATAGAAACAGGGACAAAACACGAGTTTAGTTTTGTACGTTCCAGCAACGAAATCCAGACGGCCATCAGGAATAATGACCGGTTCACTTAATCATTTTATATAAATGGAAATCGGGCCTTTCTCATTCATCAAAAAGTTGACATCGCGACAGACGAATAGAACTAAACTTCCCCCGTTTCACCTGGCCTGAGTTATTAATATTTAATGTCCGGGCGCAGTCCGAGGGGAGGAAGGAAAAGTAATGGATTAAACTGTAGAGCAAAAAGGGTCGATTATAGCATCGATAAGGAAAAAACACTGTATGTATTGTTACTAGCATTGACGCGACACTTTTTTGAAAAATTCCTTGCCCTCTTCGATTTGATATTTAATTTCTCTTCCATTTCCAATGGTCAAGTTTATTACGTTAATGGCGGCCACTATAATTTACTAAGGGCCATTTTCCAACTAATACATCGTGAGCCCCCATATATCAGTCAATTTGCACCCGGGGGGACGCGCACCTTAAATCACCCCAATAATCCCCAACTTCCGTCCTGTCAGAAAGGGTTATTACGTACGACTGTCCTCCGGATATGTTATCAAACAGAAGGGGGGAAGCAACATTCCCTGTCGCTTTTGATCTTTCCAATCTTCAGTCGGGGCAAACACACGTTTTTTTTTTTTTTAATATTACTCCCCCAACAGCTTACGTTCATTTTCAAAAAAAAGGAAGCTTTATCTCAGCCTATGTCTGTGCACAAACAACAAATCACCACCCGGCTTGGTGGCGAAACGTAATTTTATCTTGGACGCCACAAATAAACAGGACTCGTTTTTGTGCCACCTCCAGAAATAATTGTCATTAATTTGTACCGGTTGAGGCACCCGTACACACACGTGATACACTTTTCCCTCCCACCGCACTTTCGGCAAATTTCGAAACTGTTAACAAAAAAAAGTGTTTTAATTTATAACGAACAATGGGCGGCTTAAGAGTTTTTATCTGGTCCGGTCAGTTTGTGGCTTTCTCTAATTTTCCTCTTGTGTCAGTTGGCACGGAATTGCTTGAAAAATTTCATTCTAAATCAAGTGCTTTCAAAATAAACAATTTTATCCCATTGGAGTATAGAATGTTTCCAAAGCATCCGTTAAAATAGTTTCTTTTTAACATATATTAAAAATTCTGAATAAATTGTATAAAATGTAACTAATTAACGAACAGTTATTATATTAATATAATATTGAATAGTTTAAAGCGATATTCGCAATGCTCTTTCTTCAATTCGTGTTTACATGAGTGTTTAAGTTTAATTTATGTTTTTTTTTCACTTTTAAATGCAAAAACATTCATTGACCATAATAAAACTCTCAAAGAGACCGAACATCATGAACTGTTCATTGGCAATTTTCCATTAAACAAACTGAAACTTTGCGTGTACAAAACGCTTCTCTTTTTTTTTATTCAAACTGCGAAATGAAACTGAAAAACGAACGGAACAAATTGAAAGATTAAAGTTTACGCCCACAAGGAAGGTAAAAAGAAGATATGTCGTAGCTTGAAAGGTATCGAGTTGACGAGCGCGTTTTGCATTATTTATGCGATGCTTCTCGGCCATTAAATTCACTTTTAATAGTATTAAATTATGCTTTGGAAACGCAACGACATTTCGGAAATTCTTAAGATTCTTTCCAGTTTGGTTGCTTTTTCGAGGACGTCTTTTTCCATCGTTTCTTTTTTCGTCAGCCTGGCAAGCAAGAAAGGGAAAAAACGCCGCGGTGTCCCTTAAAATTCTGCTTTATAGACGAAAGCTATTATTCTTGCGAAGACAATGCGGGGGCCCCCCCACTACGTGACTCCGTCTTGATCCTGAGGGTTTTCGGGGGCGGCTAAAAGACTTTTCGAGTGGCGTTTTCAAATTTTCATTGAAAATAGTTTTGCATAATAAGAATTAAGGCTTCACGGTTAGGTGGATGGTGTGGGGGAGGCTTACATTCTCCTCGGTCCCCATTGTTTCCATCGTATTCCGATCCCCAGATTTGAAGAATTCAGTGCTTTCTTTTTTCTTAGTTTTTGGTAATGAGGACGTGAAAATTCGGTACACGTGTGTCACATCTTTTTCTTTATCGATCCCGTTCGGGGTTTTTAATATAATAAAATACGACGCGAGCGTCGTTTGTAAAATTTTCCCGATAAAATAGCCGCTCATTGTTTCACAGGGAAGCGTCAGCGACCGAGATATCGTTTGATTAATGATCTTCGACTTCACTGGCTCTTTCTCTCTCTCTCTCTTTCTCTTTCTCTTTCTCTCTCTCTCTCGCAGCCCTCCTCTCTTGACATTCAGGGAGCTTTCTCGATGGAAAATTTTGTTGTACTGCTTGACTCCAGGCTGCTTATGCTGAAGACTGACTTGGTTTCTATCATCGACAGCAGGCTCGGTCCGGTGGGAGAGCTGGCAGCTGAGCTTAGAGAGCTGAGTGAGCGCCAGACGCTCCTTGAGGATAGAGTTGATGGTCTGGGTAGTTCAGTGAGGGGTTGTGAGGCGGCTGTTGCGGATTTAAGGTCAGAGCTTCTTACTGCTGCGCCGGTGCATGCAGCTCGTTCTGATGTATGCGAGGTGATTTTCAGCGGACTCCCTCTTGATGTTCCGAGTGATGGACTTGATCTAGTGCGACAGCTTCTGAGGGCAATGAACGTCCCTGATCTTGCGGTTCATATTATAGGAGTGCGAAGGGCCAGGGGTCGTCGTGGTGATGGTGCTGGTGGTGGCAGTGCTGTTCCGGGGACAGCTTCCCTGATTGCCACTTGTTCGTCTTCAGCTGTGTGTAGGGCTATCATTGATGCCAAGAGGAGGTTAGGTAGGCTGAACTATTCGCTGCCGGGGTCGTCAAGTTCATCGGTCGTTAATGTAAACGAATTTCTTAGCTCGGCTACGTATCGGTTACTTCTACGTACTAGAGGCCTGGCCAGGGAGAAGGGCTGGAAGTATGTGTGGGTGCGTGATGGGATCATTAAGGTCAGATGTGCTGAAGGTGCTCAGGTCCACAATATAGTTGCCGAGAGTGATTTTGATCGGCTGGTTTGACTTCTGATGAGTGCGGGGCCTTCTCCTATAGACTCTATTTGTTCTGGTGCTGTTAAAACTAAAACATTGAATATTCTCAAGATAACTCAGTTTAATGCCAACTCTCTCATTGCTCACTTTGACTATGTCAAACACTACATCTCCGGCAACTTTGCTCACATCATAATTGTCTCTGAGTCTTGGCTAAAACCTCACGTACCGGATGTGGCAGTCACTTTGGATGGCTATTCTCTGGTTAGATGTGACAGGCTACAGAAGCCTGGTGGTGGTGTTGCTTGCTACCTTCATACTTCCCTTCGAGTGGAAGTCAAGGAGATGTCGACTGGGGTCTTTTCTAATTCTCTCGAGTATATTGTTTTTCAAGTCACCTTGCCTAATGATAAACTACTACTCCTTATCGCTATTTATCGTAGACCCAAGTGTCGCCTTGTGGCTGACCTTGCATCACTGTTGGATAGATTTTCACCTTTCTATAGTGACATTGTTATAGCTGGGGATTTAAATTGTGACCTATCCAAGTCCACCTTTGATTCTGACTCGTTGAGGCGTCTTGCGCTGTCGAGCTCCCTTACCATCTTGGCGACTCCGACTACTCATCATACGCGGTTGACTGATTCTACCCTTGATGTTTTTCTTGTTTCTGACCCGGATAGTTGCGTTAATATCTATAAAACGGATGCGCCTTTCATAGCTGGACATGACCTCCTTACATTGTCATACAGTGTGGCAGATGCAGATCTCACTCCTGGCTTGGCAACCAAACGTAATCTTCGCAACTTTGACGAAACATTATTTAATTACTTGGCTCATGGATTTCTGTCCAAACTTGTGGCGGAAGTTTCCACTACTCCCTACACTACGGTCGCTTTTGAC